>JAODVQ020282228.1:0-12643 GCA_025400075.2 Phenganax stokvisi
ATTGCGCTGAGCACTTTTTGAGCACTTTTTTCAGTTTGGAGCACTATTTTGCATGCTGAGCAACTTTGAGCACTTTTTCGCCCTTTGGGCAACATTTGAGCAATATTTCACATTTCAAGTGAGTTTCGAGCAACAAAAACCAAAAAGTAAGCGATTATAACAATGGATTCGTAACTCGATTAACTAAACCTACAATTGGGAGCAAGTTTTCAAAATTGGCGGTTACTATTCTAAACTTAGGTTGTCGTAATGTTATAAACAATTCCATACACGGAAGTTTGTTTTATATATGGAAAAGAATGTGGACACATTTTGAAAAATGCTGAGTTTTTGTTCTATAAAATACTTTTGTTGAAACATACCTTTGTTCTATCTTCAATCAACCTTTCGTAACAAGTAACACATTAACAACCTGTCAAATAATACTACGCAAATAGATTGTAAGATTAATTATTTCAAGAAAAATTGGCACTTCCATGAAATCCTAGAGGTAACTGTTCACAATTTTAGCACTATTTGTGCCCAATTTTGAGATTTTGAGTCCTTTCTGAGCACCTTTTAGCCATTTCTGCCAGCACTATTTTAGGATTTTACCAGCGCAATCGGGAAAGGCCTATTGGTTTAGCGCCGCGAGAATAAAATGTGCCAACAGCGTTATGATCTAGGGTCAAAATGGACAATGTACGCTTGGACTAATTTTTCATCTAGACGAAGAAAAGGAATTTCCTGAAAAAAAATTAGTAAAATTGGTAATAATGCCAAGTTTGGCTGCGAAATGTTGTAAAATACGGAAAATATAGCCTTGCAAAGTTTGCAAATTTTGTATACTTTGTATTACTTCCGGAAATAGGTGACTACTTTGACTACTTACGAATTTCCGCACAATACACAAATGTACAAATTTTTCCAAATCAAAGGGCTATATTTTTTGTATTTTACAATGTTTCACGACCAAACCTGGCTATTTTACTAATTTTAGTATACCCTTTCTAGTTGTAGCTAGTTATATTTCCTTCGTTTTACCTGAATCGAAAGTTAGTCAAAGCGTCTATTGTCCATCAAAAATCAAAATATTCTTGTACTTCGTAACATGTAATCCCGACTTTGAAATTATTTGGAGAGAAACTCTACAGCATTTCTAAATAAAAAGTTTAGCTATTCAAAAACTTCAATGATTTGAAAGTTTCCTGAGTGTCCAACTACAGTGTTTTTGTGTTGTAGGATTCATGGAGATCGCTCGTTTCATTGTGACGTCTGCGGTGTTTGTTTGGACGTCCAACTTCGAGGGAATCATAAATGCCGTCCTGAATCCGCTCATGATGAATGCTGCATCTGTTTAGAGGTAAACCCTTATGTTTCACCACACTGCGATCTTCACCAATAAGTTTGACGAGATATTTGTGATTTTAGCGTCGTTTTTGGTGATTTTTTCTGTCAAATTAACTTGTTTTCTTCGATAATTTTATGTAAGTTTTATTGTAACGGCCGAAATTAACTTTAACCGACTTGTCTAAAATCTATGCTAGTGCAATTAGAGTTGATAGGTAGATTAATAAAAACAGAGTAAAACAAAATTGCTTATCAAAATCTTAGTCTTATACAGGTGCTTAATGCAGCATAAAATTGTATTTTAACGTCTTGAATTTTGAAGGACTTTAAAATTAATAATCTGTACTCAGGTCATGGCAACATTCCAGTACTTTAAGTCAATAGTTTTCATGATTTACAATAATTATACCGTATTGATTTGCGTTTTTATTTTCTAAAGGATGCATTTACGGGCTGTCAAATTCTACCATGTTCTCATAAAGTTCACAAGAACTGTGCAGCTGAGATGATAAGGAATGGAATGTAAGTTACGGTTTTGATAATACGTTTTGAAACGAGCGATTTTTTAGGTCTTACCCTTGTGCCTAAAAAGTTTTAAATTTATTTTATATTTTTAAATTTGATGTAATCTCTTTCGCTTGACGCATAGCAGGATGTAATGTCGTGCTGCACCTATTGTTTACAGTTGCATGTCAACAATATCGAAAAAAATATTGTTAAATGCTGGAAAATAGTGTTCATAACTTTCACAATACGTGCAGCACAACAAACTAAGTTGCATCCTGTTCTTAGGAGCATTGCAACATCCTCCTGAGATTTAACATGTGTCAGACGACTTCTACACCTCTCATATCTGTTGTTGATCTTAACTATAGAGTTTACAAGTGTGTTTGACAAAGTTCGCTTATATATTTTTTCTAATCATCGTTTTTTCCCATACTATGATCATGTACTGTAATTGTTTATATTTGAACAAAGCATCCATTGTCAAACACAACGGATACTGACGCACAGCATTTTACTCCACTGAATTCGGTTCCCCGCACTAGAGCCTCGCAAATGTTCGAATTAAAAGCTGCTTTAAAAGAAACTTTTAAGGCAAGTGCTGATTGGTTGAAAGTGTAGAAAAGCCGTGTTTCTATTACTCGTCAGAAACTGGTGAAAAAATTGATGAACGCATGAACTAGAACAAATATTTGAAATAATGTAATAGAAATCAATGGTGTTTTCTTTTTAATATTTTTTAGTTATTTCATAGAAAAAATAGAAAACAATGCTTTCTGTGTTTCTATCGAGTTGTAGAAACACTTGTGCTAGTTTGAGCAAAACTTGCAAGCTATAACTCGATAGAAACGCAGAAATTTTTCCATATTTTAATTAAGTCACAAACTCAAAAGTATCCCCTAGTTTTATTATACAAATTTTTTTGGCCACCAAAAGCATGTCTACTAAATATATTTGGGACAAAAATTCATCAGCTACCAGGTACAGACCGCAAGCTCATCATCATATAGGTTTGTTCGTGTGACATTGTGACATGAATACGAGCTATTTTACCACTACAAGGATGTTTTTAAGATGAAAAAGTTAAAATTTTGTAACCAGTTTTGTTATATGACAACCTCTCCCAAATTAGTTCCATGACCAATTATTTCTTTTTGAAAGCACTTCTTTTTAAAAATTTTGCCATTTTCAAGGTGTAAACCTTTGCTAGAAACGCCTTAATACTATGGCGTTTGGTTTTTTATTTTGTTTATTTTTTCATTTGCAGAACTCGGTGTCCAATTTGTCGAGAGAGCTTCAGACATAAACTTCAAAGACGACCAGCCACGAAGAAATGATCAGAAAAAGACTTTAAAAAACTAAGAAAGAAAAAAAACCCCATTAGTTTAAAGTTTTAAGTAATCCTGTAAAATTGAAAAAAACTTAGAAAGGATTTTATGGTTCATGCATGTTTCTGTATATTTAGGAGCTCTGTTAACTGTTAAGTTCTCAAATACAAACAGCCTTGAGTACCGCTACTATAGCCTCAATCGACCAATATTACACGGGTGATCAATAATTTGGAGTTATTGTTGTAGAAGATACATGAAGTAATACATATAGAACACTATTAACAAGTAGTATAACGGGGAGGTAAAAGGCAAAAATATACACTCGATTAAAGTAATCCGTATAAATGTTCAATGATAAAAGTTCTGACTGGTATTTTAAAATGTTCAAGGATTGCGTAACAGAAGAAAAACAAGCCAACTTCTCAAATAAAAGTTTCGAAGTCTTAAAAAACCCCAATTAGTGTTAGATATAAATATTCTCATCGTATTCTTATCACGTGTGTTGTACTCATGCGCAAACAAGATTAGAAAATATGTGCGTATAACGACATTAGAAAATCTGTCTTTTCAATAGCACGTTACAATACAAAATCACAAAGTGTATAACAAAATCAGCAGAATGTATTGCGAACGTCAGTCAATAAACTTTAAAGGCCCATCTAGACGATGCAATTTTTGCTTACGATTGTTGCTTGCAACTTGCTGACGCCATTTCTGTGACACGAATCGTGCCGTGTAGATAGCCCTACAACTTGCGTACGACAGTGGCGTGCAACACCAAAAATTATTTGCAATCAGATAAAAAAAAATTTTTGCCGCCTGATCAAAAAAAAATTTTTGCCGCCTGATCACAAAGAATTTTTGCCGCCTAATCACAAAAAATTTTGCAGTCTGTTCAAAAAAAAAATTTTGCCGCATGATCACAAAATATTTTTGCCGCCTGATCACAAAAAATTTTTGCAGTCTGATAAAAAAAAAAAATTTTATCGCCTGATCACAAAAAATTTTTGCAGTCTGATCAAAAAAAAATTATTGCCGCCTGATTTGCTTGGCAGTTTCTGACTTTTTTATAATACTTTGAAACTAGTAAAACAAGTTCAAAATAAATTGTAACCTCTTTCTGTATTTATTCAATCTCTTGTCAGTTTCAATATATAAAATTTTCAATAAAACATGTGTATGTGTGTGGATACTCTCGATGTCGAGATGCCTACTCGCAAGGCAGCAGCAAAAACTCTTCCTCGTCTAGTAAATTTGGCTTAAACTCAGTCCAAGATTTTGTTTGTATAGTTTTGTTGCAAACGTTGTCTTTCCCCAGACTTAGTGTTAGCTTTGACGTCAGCGTGGTGCAATCTTATAATCTCCAATCATCGTAACTACAGCCGAAGGCAAAGCACGAGTCCTTTCAGCATTCAGGAAAGTCGATGTATTCGCCATACAAGCGCTTCACGTCTTTACATACCCTGCACTTCTGTTCGCCCTTGGTTAGTTGAGCCATACTGACGTTTTCACGTGGAAACGCCTGTTGCAACATGTGAAAGTCCCGTTGGCCAAGTGCAAATTTGTAGTTCCCTTTTCTGGAAAGACATCCTTTGGTAGGAAGGCGTTGGTCTGGTAGTCATCATAGGATCTTTCCTCTTTTCTTGGATAGAAATCGACATATTTGCCAGAGGCAACCGTTAGACGTCTCTCGTCCGCACTGCTCGGAACATCGTTCATTTTCACGTAAAGTGTGAACATACAAGTGGTATCCACAATGCAATACTGTATCAAAGTTTCTGACAACAGGTTTTTTCTTTTGCCAAAATTGCATACTTGACTTGAAGAGCAGTGCTCTTTTGTCATTCGCTTTCGCTAACCTGGGACTAATTTTGCTAGAATTTCAAGCTTTTTGTTTATCACATCCTTTTCTCGAAGGTAAAACGTTATCCCTCTTTTATCTAGTGTCATTTAATTATGAGATAAGCTTGTTCGAAGACGAGATTCTAGGATAACTAGCAACTAACTGAACCAGTGACTGAAGCCATGTTTCCATCCTTCCATTGCTGGCAAGCGTAGGCTACGTAAGACCAGCGATGGAAAGGAGTAAGTATGCTAGTACTTTTTTACGTCTAGTGCTTCAATTTAGTTGAACTAGTTATTCATATAGCCTGGGTCTTCTGTGCATGCAAATGCACATATCTCGACTTGAGGAGGTGGAAATTTATGTTTGCTCGCTGATCGAAATACGCTTCTAAATCCTCCCGTAGGCGGCTGACCAAGAACCAAGACTTACGGAGCAGGGAAAGAGACACTGAACAAAGGTTCCTAACTTAAAACTAAATTATAGGACAACAACTTTAAAATATTTCTTCGTAATAAATATTGCCAGCCTTGGTATAGGAAAAAATTGAACAGCAACGCCCATACTTACAATTTTATAGAGCCACTCCTATCCAGTTTCTGCGCATGCCAATCATGCTATACTGGTACAATTGATGTACATGTAGTCTTGATGCACAACTTATCTATTTAATCATTCTAAGTAGGAAACAATTAAATATTTGGTACTATTGCAATAATTTCTCTAAACATAAAAAGAATAGTACCACACGTGTTTTCGCTAATTAAGAACGACTGAACATTGATTATACCCTGCAGTACCATTACGTATAATATAAACGTAGAGATGCATTTGGTGATCTAAGTCCGATGTTACAGCAATAACCAGATGTTCACGTCTTATAATATACTTGTGCTTTGAATAAAATTACATTATACCGAGTTCACTCGTCATGCCATCTTCGTTTGCTGTTAATTAGCAATAATCACCAACAAATGTTTACTAGGCAGACAGATTTTGTGCATTTCTCTTTGTGATTACCATTAAAAGTCTTTACAGAGCATCGATGGCTGCAATAATTCGACCCACTTTGATCGCAATTCGGTATAGTGTGAACAGGGCCTTCGCACAGGATAACAATCAGTAACAAAAGGTCCACTCAGCGGTCCAACGTCCTGCACGTGTCCGTGCTTTTTATGCAAAATATGCAGTTTACTTGCGAGAATGCAGAGCAGCGAGCGCAGTGTGCCTATTTACCAGAAAATGCCATTGACTCGCCAGGAAAATAGTGATAAACGTGCATACTGCGAATGTGACATGCGCGAAGACAGAAACTTCAAATCTACCGACGTAACAATTCTGTTTACATCCGGTGATCTTAGCTAGAAATGAGTTTGTACACGTAACGATTGCAACATCATAATCAGTTGAATGTGGGCAAATCTACAAAATATGCAAATATTCACAGACTCTTTCCTGAAGAAGATCGTATAACCAAGGGCCCAAGGCTCAATATTTGGGAAACAACCAGGGGCGTAACTAATTGGGTCTCTACATTGGGCGAGGGTGAGAACGTAGTTTACCCGAGAAGAGATCGTGGTATTTAATTTTCCCGACAAAATAGCGTGGTATAATTTTATATATTATAATTAAAATTGGTTTTTACAACAAGATTTTGTCGAAAATTTTGCCAAGTAATGTTATAAAAAAATACAAATTAACATTAATTCAAACCTTACAATGCTTTAAACTCAACAATAATTTTGGTTCATAATAGGTCGTATAAGACCTGAATGATCGGGAGATTAAAGCGTTCATCGTGATCACCTAATTCTGCAACCCATTCGATTGCTAAAACTTTGAATGATCGATGCATCATGCATCATGTCCAATCACCGCATATGAACGGTACGATATAGAATGTTAGCTTATTGCCGGCTGGCCGCGGCAGGAAGCTACGGTTTTTAATAAATTAATTTTATGATTTAGTTTCTGTTTTTCATTTCTTTAAGTCAGGTGCACACAGGCCTATGTCTAGTTTTGGCCAATTCCTGTCGACCGATTAAGTTGTTCATGTGGGTGGCATCAATTTTTAAACAATTTTTAAGTAACTTTAGACGTTTAGTTGACCGATTCAAATGTGGCAATAACAAAAGACAAAGGGAAAGCCCGAATCTGAATATTCATATCCACGCAATTTTGCGGTGTCACGTAGCTGTCGTTACGTCGCACCAATTCTTTGTACCCAAGTTCTTCAAATATTTCGTTATGCAAACTCCCTACACCTAACTTAGGCTTGTTGATGATGCAGGGCAAAAGTTTGATAAATATATTTAGAATTAGTAACTGAGTGTCCGTTCCTTTAAAAATGCCCTAGTTTCATGTTTGTGTTCGCATTTGCACGCTGAGCCCGCGTTATGAAAGGGTAAGAGACTGCATTTCATTTAATAGTTCTGAGTTACGTTTGGTTAAGTTCCACCTTGCTGACTTTGTAAGTCGTAAATCGTAGTGTTGTATTTTTTATCTCTAATTTTCCGAAAAATTAAATTCTCTTTAAAACCCTTTTTGCCCGAAAAATTACTGAGTTTTGCACGACAAAACTGCTGATTCTAAACTTTGGGGGGGCGGGGTGGGGGGGGGTCCCCCTCCCAAAAGCCCCTCAGGATTTGAGTCCCTGGAAATAACTAATGTTACTATATTAGCTAATGCAATTTAGTAGCTGCATATCACAGGAGTTTGTATTAATTATAGCTTAGCCTAGGTGTATGATCTGAATCGAACAATAATTCATTAATCAAGATAAAGAGAGTTTGAAGGTTGGAGTTGTTTGTTTGTTAACAATTCTTCAACTGTCAACCGTCATTGATGGATAGGCAATCCTTAATTATATGCCACAAATGCAGATGCAATTTTCAATACGCATTCAATTTATATAATTCAATCTTTGAATTTCAAAATGAATACGAAGCCAATGAGCAAAGAAACTCTATACCAAATTCAACTTGAGTTAATTGCAGCATTCAAATTATCAGGTTGCAGAATTCTTTATATACAAGATTCGCGTAGAGAACACTGGGAATTGATTTTATTCGAAGATGTATTAGGGTTTCGCCAAAGCAAAAAAATTTATCATATTATTGAGATGATCGTATTAATAAGGTGACTCTAAGTCGGGCTTCAATTGTGTATACTGCATTTTCGAAATAAAATTAGCAACCATACCTAATTTTAAGAATTATCTATCACTGCACATTTTTGGAGCAAATATCTGGAAAACTTCGCCTGGCAACAGCTCGTCTTTGAAAAATCTTAACCATATGCCCGCTCGATATCACAAAAAAACTCGCTTAAACTACAATAAAGTATGTTTGATGTTTGAAAACGTCAAAAACTATTACAAGGCACTACTGTTACTATGACTGTTACACTCTGTTTTGCAACATGGGTTGTATTCGCGTGTGTATCGTTCACTGCTTCATTCCTTTGATCACAATTTTTTACCAAAAATCTAATCGCTGCACATTTCTGTTTTATCACTGCACACTAAAATTAGGTGTGAGATGAACAATAAATGTCAATTCCTGCTTAAGTTTGTAATAAATCAATCGAAGAAAATTTTAGTTATAAGCAAGAAAGATGAGTAATGAATATGTGTCATCTGTTAATAATCATTCATTGTCTGGTGAACTTTTCATTAGTTTTCATTATATTCAAGGGTTTTCTAGACGGTATGCAGCCTTTGATTATTTGAAACTTTTGAGGAATGCTCGTTATACAAACAACGTCAGGAACAACACTTTGAGTAGAACTCAAATGTTTTTGGAAGAATGCGGAACAAAACTTACGAATTTGAATTGCATGCTTGTGTACTGTTCAACAATTACATTAATTACATTATTTATCCAGGGAAAATCAAAGCCTGATTTTGTGTGCCGTCTTCTTTGCATGTCACCGTGCTTATCATACCGGCTGATTAATTGGGTAACTCTCAGCCCAAATTAAAATTTCAGTTCGCTTTTCGAAGTGTGCTTGGCAATAAAGTAACCACAGTATTGGAAACGACCAGTAGGGCCACCCACGGTAAACAAAACCGTAGCCTTTTTCACCATCGGTCCCAGGCGTCTTACACAGCCTCTGTAATACAAATTAATAGTTGATTGGCAGCTGTTTACTCGCTGCCAACATGATATAATTACGTTGGCAGACCGTAACACGGTCTCGGTTTTTGCTGCTGAGAGGCACTACTGGTCGTTTCATATACTGTGACCAAATTGTAAGCATGTAAGTTCTAGAAAAGCTGAGCCATGAGTTCTATATCCCGCTGGCTATACGCACTCATGTGTGCAAGAGAAAATATACGAGCGAGTTGAAGTTTGATTTTCATATATCATTTATGCTAATTACTTTTATTATGTATTTTTTTTACATGATAGTTTGGCTTAGTTATCCGTCACATATATGTCAATATATCATATATAATTACTTTATAGTTTCAACTTCTAGAATGTTGTATAACGGTACCGGTGCTTTCATAAATAAATACATTTATTATGTAAAGTATAGTGTATTTCCCCTACCGATAAAACTGATAATCTTGCATGTTAAATTATTTATGATACAATTTACGATATTATTTATTTTTGAATGAAAACTACCCTTCCAACCAATCACAAAGCTAGTTTACTTGTATTCTGGCTGCCCTTTATTGTGCTCACTATGACAATATCTTTCAAAATTTTCGAAGTATGTCATCGACTCCTCTTTGCACCTCAAAGTAATACAGTGACACAAGTGGTAGTTTTCTTCATCTTTTTTAAAATAGTATTCTTTATATAGAAAACTGAACAATACACTGGTGACTGGAAATACCAGATTTATTACTCGTGTTGAACATACTATCTCACTAGTGAGATACCACTGCATTCAAAAGGAATCTTGTATTTTTCTTTGCAGCCTGTGTTGTTCTTTATATCATATCATTATGAATGAACCGTAAATTAAAATGTGCAAAAAAAAATCCTATATTCTCATTGTCCAATATAGCATCTTTGTTTTCTCTTTACGAGCAGTTTCAACAAAGCTATATCAATGATATTAGCAAAGATAAGAAACTCTTCCAATTTAAGAAACAGGAACAGTACCACACCGATTGGAAAAAAACTGGAACTGTGCAGCCAAGAGTTACTAACATACATTTTTCTTAATGCTTTCTCTTTTCTTCATATTGTAGCCATTTTTTGACTGCACCTGATAATGCAACTTCTGATCACATGAATGTAATTTGCTAAATTTTGGTAAGCAGCATGATGGAATAGTTTAAATATAGTACAGATCGAATTTATTATCAGTTTCATGGAGGATACCTCAGCTATTTTTCTTACGGACAACGTTATATCCTCACAGTAACGTAGTCGCTGTTTTAGGCGTTTGGAATTTCTTAAAAATTCGAAGTTTACCGTATCTGACATAGGACAGAGTACAGTATTAATTCAATATTCACATTACGAGATCATGCTAAGTTTTCTTCATGATATCGACTAGAAAATTTTACTCCAGTAAAACTAAATAAAGCGAATTCAAATTGTTTACTGTACGCCAAGGATGTAGTTTTATTGTCTGAATCAAAGGCTGGGTTACAAAACTGTCTGACGACACTTGATTGCTACACCAGACAATGTAAGCTGAATATTGATTTGAATACATCCAAAGTCTTTCTTTTTGGTACATCAACACAAAAACGTTGTCATATCATCAATTGCTCGTTTGACAAAAAAATTTTGGAAAACTGATGAATACTGTTATCTTCGTATCGCTATTCATTTTTCTGGTAATATCAAAAGAACACAATTAAAAGTCAAAAGGTCATCTATGGAAAAACATTTTATACCTATCATAACATCTTCAAGAGTATTACAAACGTTAAAATGTTCCATTAGACTATATTGTAAAACTGATTTCCTCAGTGGTTATCTCAATCCTGTTATACGGCTGCGAAGTGCGTGGTCTGCACTTATTGAAAAATAAATTCTTTAGATAGTTTAAAGAAATCTTTCTAAAGCTAACAATTACGAAATGAAAAAACTTCATTTAAAGTTTTGCAAAAGAATCTTATGACTTCATTCAAAATCGGCTAAATTAGCAAAATCGGCAAAAAAATGATTGTACCGGATTGGGAAGGACAACCTTGATTATCTAAGGGCCTGTTCATATGGGCCAAAGTTATCTCGGTTAGCGAGGAAACTTTTCGGCAAATTTGCAAGCGAGATCGCGCCTTATTAACAAATAGTACGAAAAATTAAACTGCGTTCATATGAGACGAAAAGTTTTCCTGCTTACCGAGATCGCGCTTGTTGAAAGGCGAGATCTCGGTTAGTAGGATAAAATTCTCCCCATATGAACGCAATTTTCCTGCCTACCGGGATAATTTTCTATTTAGTCAGCAACTTTTTAACATGTAATTTAACAAATGGCGGGCGTTCACGTCACAGCCAAAAACTTTTCCGGTAAGCGGGATAACGTTTCGCCATATGAACAGAACAAAACTATTTGGCTGGTCGAAACGTTTCCTCGCCAACCGGGATAACTTTGGCCCATATGAACAGGCCCTAAGTAGCTAAACTTGTAGTGAAATACTGGTTTCGCATCAAAACTGATTTGTTGTCATAAAAGCATGCTGGTGAAGCAGCAAAGATCTGTATGAATCTTCAGCAAACACCAGTACCGTTTGTCAAACGCATACTACAATTAACAGAGGTTGAAATTCAATTTCAACTTGCGAACTGAAACATTGAGATTAATAATAAAAGATGAAAACTTTCGACATAATTTGAGAGAAAAGAAAAACCTAAGAGTACGCGTTTCGAACATGAATATTATCTAAACGTGGTCACAAATGAGCAAAATTTTTTATTGCTTTGCTCAAATGTCAAGTTCACCGACTTCGAAAAGGAATTTACTGATAGTCTAAACAAAATGCTTAGGCTTTCTGCTTTTTTAACTTGGACTAGCTATTTATTCATGCATTATCTAGTATAACAAAGTCTATAAATATTGTTTTGATGTTCGAGCCACTTTTGATAATATGCAATGAAGAGTGGATAATCATTTGTTTTAGAAAGAACTAATAGTTTAGTCTCTATACGTTTTTGAATGTTTTCATGGTGATTGTTTCACCTATGATTTCATTAAATCAGAACAAACACCTGCATGTACTCAAACACGCTGAGTGGCTCAAACCATATACCTTCTGTAAAGTCATCGACATCGTAGAGAAGCGAAACTTGGTGTATCTGCAAATAATAATTCATTTTTTGGATGGCTTTTACGTTGTTTATCATTATATTTCAGATGCCTTCGAAAAACCTGAATATCTATCAGAGATTTTCAAAATTATATAGCTACTTTGAATTTCTGAAGTCTTTGAAAAATCCTCTTTAACGTAAAGAACAGCACTTTAATTGATTGAAACTCCAACGTTTTCGGAAGAATACGGAACAAAACTTACGGATTTCGTGTGCTTGTGTTATTGCATGTGTAAGCGGTAGTCGTATAGTCGGCGTATTGCTTCCCAGTAAGCCAAAAGACGTTGGTTCAACGTTGATTCGACGTCGAAACGACGTCGAAAAAAGTTTGAAAACGCAAATCGAATCGACGTTGA
>JAODVQ020282443.1:0-12639 GCA_025400075.2 Phenganax stokvisi
CTCTCTCTCTCTCTCTCTCTCTCTCTCTCTCTCTCTCTCTCTCTCTCTCTCACTAGGTCTGTTGTAAATGGAGAGACATATCACAATCTCCTGAACTGTGGAAGACAGTAGTTATCAGAGATATGGTAATTACATCACATGATCTGATGGGTCTGGCCAGACTGTGTCTACCTACTCTCTCCATATCCCTTCACGGTACATCACAGAACTGCTCTATATTTTAATAATTTTAAAATCATCCAGGACTGATGCCTCAGATGGCTGGAATTGATGAAGACCTCAAGTCATACATCTCACGACAAAGGTTAGCACTTGTACACTGCTATATAATAGTCTCTATACTTCATTCCATACAGAGGTAGTCTGGAACCAGGACTAGCCTCTCTTCTTTCATCAGCTCACAATCTAACATCACTATCTGTAACAGAATGCAATATGATGGTCACTGAAAGGTTACCTTTTTATCGAATTAATTAAAGTAGTAATGTATTTATTTATTATCAGATTGCTTTGGCTGGTCAGTATTCACTGTTCACAACTAGCTCAATTCACATACAGCAGTGATGAGTTTCCTCCTACTTCAGCATCACTATGGAGTCTTAGTAATGGCTGTCGCAATATTCTCTCTCTACATCTTCCTCCTTATCCCTCCAGGTATACCACTCCTTATCCTGTACTCCTTATCATCTTCCTCTCTACAGTCCATTCATAGGGCAATTCAATGATGTTTGTCTATCAACTATAGCCAGAGGATGGCATCAGCTCCAGAGACTGACAGTTGGTGGACCATCCATTACTGCTACTGGTCTTAAAGAGATTGGTCAGTATAGACCTGAGCAGAATATTTAGGAAATAAAATAGGCTAGCTATCTATATAGAAGAATGAATAATTGTTGGTTTATTGGCCTTAGTGCATGTGCACTATACTACTATCTATTATTTTCTAAAACAGCAACATATTGTCATTGGCTGGAGTTCCTTAGAATTGATTATGGTCCTAAACTCTCTTCTTCTGATGTTACTAAGATCATATCAACTGGATCAGGAGAAGGAGGAGGAGGGGAAGGAGGAGGAGGGTTGAATAGGCTGAGATATCTCTTTTTCCTTTTCACTCCCATCTCTCCTAAGGCTCTATACAAATTCTGTAGTGAGTGGTATTATATAACTCTTGTTTCAAAAGTTGATTAAAACTATTTCCAGCTTCATGTGAGAGGTTGACAGATGTCACTATTCATATATCATTTGATTCATTCTTCCCACAATCCTCTACTGACATAGTTTTACTCAAGAAATATCACATGATAGTATCTAGTTTCCAGGTATGCTAATCTCAATAAGCACGATATTAAATTCATTAATGTTTTAGGAGCTGGAGAAAATGCCAGAGTTGAAAGAAATTCTTCAAATACACCATCATTCACCTTTCACTAACAATACCACTCTCTAGCTAGAGTTTAATAATACTGACAATATTTAAAGGCTATATTTAGTACAAGTGGAACGGAATTGCATTCTTTCATTGTGTCCCATTGTTCTTGATTGGTTTGTTCTATCTTTAGTAACATTTCTAAAGCCCTTACTACAATTGTATTAATGTAATACACTGACAAAACTATTAAATTTGAGTAATGGGTTAAAAAGTGCTGTTAAATACATATCTCTAGGAGTGTTAAAACAGTAATATATATAGTGTGAGGTATTTGTATGCTAGTAATGGGGTACTAAAATGATGTGTTTCGTAATACTGTATTCAGCACTCTGTAGCTTGAACTCCTAATACAAAGAGAGAAGAATGTGTGTGAGTGAGTGATTAGACATGGTCTGGTCTGGAGTCTAAGACTGGTCGTGGAATCAGTCATTTTCTCAGGGCCAAGCATTATACTTGAGGCTAGACATGTGAGTCACAGTACACACGGGATTCCTCTGCCTCTATGAGGCATGTAACTGTATACTGTGTGCCTGGGCCAGTAATCACAGATGATGAGACCCCACCCTCCTCATGTATGAGGCATGAGAACAATAACATAAAGAGTTAGTTTGAAAGTGACTTGCCTTCAGTATTTGAGGTACAGTAGTGGCAGTGTGGACGCATGTTCCTAACCATGACAGTGGTAGAGTTATGACCTCTAGGAGGAGTTAGGAATGTATGGCACACTGGACAGAAGAAACAGTTTGGATGGAAGTGAAGATGGAGACCAGGGATTGCTATGAGTGGTGGTTGTGGTCCAAGTGGTCTGTTACAGAGAGAACAGGGAAGATTAGGGTCTGCTGGCCGTACTAGGAAAGCCTGCTGAGGACCATCTTGTCGCTGGAAATCAGGCATAGCCAGAGCAGGTCTTGCTGGGTGAACTGGCTGGCCCGTGAACTGACTTCTCTCTCTAGCTCCCCATGTACGACTCTTGAGTTTAGTTTGTACTCTCTTTTGATGTGCAATATCTCTTGCAACTCCAGCCATACTGTCATAGTGACCAGGGCTTCCATTGAGTAACTGTGCTCTTCCTCTGCCTGGTTGTGCTCCTAGGGTAGCCCCTCGAGGAACTACTCTTGTTTTCTCTGCCAGTTGTTGACTTTTTAATCCTTTCTGCTGTGAGGGAGGTAGAGAGAACTGGGGAGCTGAAGCCTGTCTTACAGCTCCTGTGGGAGGAGTGCTACCATATCGCCCTCCTGGTCGAGGTAACTGGAAGATAGTATACTAGTCAGTGAAAAATTAGGTGTGTGATATTGTCTTACTCGAGGAGATGACTCAGTGGGTGGAGAATGTATAGGAATGCTAGTTGTACGTTTGATCTGTTCTGGAGACTTCTTCTGTGGTGTCCAACGAGTATGGGCCACTTTCAATATTTTAATATCTCCTCTCAACTCCACCTCCTCTGCCATCACTGGTCTGATATTGAGTGGCTCACTGGATGAGGTAGATCTTATTGTGATGATATTGGGGTCTTTTGAAGGAACAAATACTTCTTCTCCTCGACTATCTCCTCCAGCTCCTCCAACATCTCCTCCAGCTTCTCCTCCAGCTTCTCCTCCAGCTCCTCCAACATCTCCTCCAGCTCCTCCTCCAGCCCCTCTAGCTCCTCCGGTTCCTTCTCTGCTGTTTTCTACTTTTGTTGTTGTTCCTCCTCCTCCACCCCCTCCTGACTGGTCTATGCTGGGTTTTCTCACTGGTTTTGGAAGAACTTTAGGTGGAGGTGGTTTCCTGAGTTAGAAAGAGATAAGAACTATTGACTGTAGTGAAGTGACATACTTGGATACTGGAATAGGTTGAATAGGCTTGCTAGCCTGAGCTCTTTCTTCATTTGAAATTCGAGTTTTCTCTTCCAGAAATGACCATATTTTCCCTTTTCTACCCTCACCACCTGTCTCTCCTTCTCCCACACGATCATTGTTGTCCTCCCATTGAGCCTTTGGTTCCCAGGGCTGATCTCTAATCTTCTCCTCTTCTTCTTTTACCTCCTTCTCCTCCTCATTCTCTTTATCTTCCTTTGTTTCATTAACTTCTGGTTTTTGTTCTTCTCCTTCTCCCTCGCCTCTCTCTGATGTCCTGCTAGTGTGACCACTCAGCTGCTGGATCATTGCTTCCAGGTCATTTGCTGTCATTTCTTCTTCTAAATCTATTACAGTGGAACCCTGGTTAATGAACACTCCTCTATAGTGGACACCTCGATATAATGGACAAATTATTGTGTCCCTACTTATTACAGATCAATACATCTCAACCCCTCCAGAATGGACACCCTGCTATAGCCGACAACTTTCTGGCCCCAAGTTGTTCATTATAAAGAGATTGCACTGTATATACAATCACAATACAATGGATTCAGCCTCTACCAAACTGTAATACATAACTTGCAAGTTATATGTGTGTACCAGTTTGTGGAGGAGGAGGTGGTGGTGAGTGAGGAGGAGAGATTCGTGGAGCTAGGTCCACTGATTTCTGAAGATTCTCCAGTTCTCTGACACTGTCTCTGACTGAGACGATAGCAGCTACATCAGGAGCCATGTCTTCTCCAGGGAGTGGTGGCAGAGGAGAAATATATGGAGTAGCTTGTTGTTGAAAAGATGTAGGTTTAAAAGAATTGTGTTCCCCAGGAAGAGGAGGAAGAGGATCATTAACTTCCCCTGGAAGAGGTGGGAGGGGAATAGAGAAATCAATTTCTTCTTCCTGAACAGGAGTGAGCATGGAGCCGAGCTGGGAGTCCAGTAACTGATGTGATTTAGGATACATTCTCTTGAGAGCTGCCACCTGTCTGATCTGTTGCTGCTCAGGAGGCAGAGGTTTACTGGGTTGCTCTGCAGAACAACACATTCCTACATACATTTCTAATAGTGTTAGGTTACTGAAGAGACAAGTCAGTTTTGTAGCAATTAACATTGTGTCACTGTGAATGCTGCAATTGTTTTGCAACACACAATATCTGAGTGACTGGTCAAGCAGTCATGTGTAGACCTTGGTTCCTACTGGAATGCTCGTGATGGGAGGAGGATTATCCACCATTCATGAATAATCTTACACCCTATCATCCAACCATGTTGTGTTTTCTATCAATAACTCAAATAATATCACTCTCCTTACATTGCCATGACAACCCTCCGGGAATGAATTTAACAATAAGGAATGTTGTATCAACAACAAAACAAACCTTCAATTTGTCTGAGAAGACCAAGAGAGATGTATCCCTGTGCACCAGCCTGTTGAAGGAAAGTGGGGGAGATGTCATAACAGTTTTCACAGAATGAACTGAGAGTACTCCACACAACACTTCTCCCACTACTTGTCTTAATACCGGCATACCTGTCGAATAGCTGCTACTAGATCAGCATGTTTTAGAGCTGTCACATCTCTGTCATTGACTGTAATAATCTCATCCCCAGATCTAACTCCACCATTCTCTGCTGGACTACCTGGGAGAACCATATCCACCTGTGCCTTCAACATTGTGTCCAATCCTCCTCTAACTTGAAATCCAAACCCTCCACCACTTATCCTTATCTCTACTGTCACTGGTTCTCTCTCATAATACTCTGATAGAGGCTATGGCATATACAGACATCATAGAGAGATGCTAAAGTCTGAGGAAGAATACCTTATTGGTGGGTTCAGTTGTTTGTGTAGTAAAATGAGGCTGAGATGGAGGAGGTAGCTCAGGAGAGAGTGTAGCTGCTTGGAAATCATTAAGCATGTCATCTACTGCACTCTGAATATCAGCTAGTAGTTCATCAGCAGTCTGTTCATCTTCAGCTGTCAGCGTGTCTTCATCTTGTGCTGATACCTTTATAATACATGTAATATAATATATAGTGTAATGCATAGCTGTGTAGCCATGCCTGACGTGTAGAGGCTAACACAGTAAAGAAACAAGTTCTCTGTCTATGAGTCAGACCTGAGAGTCTGGGAAGAGGTTGGTGAAGGGAGTGAGATCCAGAGGAGGTCCAGCATAGTCTGTAATTTGACTCAACCAGAACAGAGTCACACACACCTGATTATAATATATCTCTATCATCATAATATCATATATAGCATGATGAGAACCTTACATTTTTTAGTTTTTCATTAAGACTTTTCCTTTTCCCTCTGAAAATAGAATATCATATTGACAATGAAAAGAAATATTATGCAGTAGCAATTAAAACAAATATGAACCTTCCATCAACTGGACTAGCTTCTTGAAGATCAGTTTCATCAAACATTTGTTCTTTGCTAAGTCCCAGATCTTTACAGCCCAGTAGAAACCTTTCCAAATTATTCTAAGATTGCGAAAATAATAACAGTGTATATACTACCGGGAAGCTTACGAGATGAGGCGTCTGACGAAGAAGGCCGGGGCACAGGACTTCCATTAACCTGCTATTCAATGAACTTTTATGTGGCGAAAATTACTAACTTACTCGCAGAGTAGCATGCCGTCTTCCAAAGTAACTCGGAATGTGCGGTCGGCGGGAAAGCGAAATCCCGTCAAAGCCTGCGGCGGCGGCGGTTGTAATGACAGCAAAAAAGAGGGGCGTAGCAGAGAGTTTACCTCAATCCATTGAGTGGCTGCACGAACAGCCTGAGCCACAGTCTCCGACTGCGATTCCGGCATTTCTATCCTCAATATCTCTAATCGTCAACAGAAGCCAACTCCCTCTTCTCTTAACTACCAGCAGCAAACTTCACTCTAAGAAGTCAACCGCAGCGTGCGAAGAGCAGACGCGGCCCACATATACAAAATTCATGAGGTTTAATTACAAATACCACACAAGCTTAGGGCAGGAGGTATCACAGTTCAAGTACATCCTACAACTAGATATTTGAGTCTTTATTTGCTGAGAACTGCAGCAATCCCGGCTTCAAATGGTGTTACAGATGTTTGGAACATTGCTCTAGTTGAGGAAGTGTCAAGATGACTGTTATAAGGCCGTGGTGCACCAGATGAAGGTTCTTTCACTGCTACAAGATGACCAGTAGGTAGACCTAACACTTTTCCAATCACGCAAGCCATGGAATATTTAGTGAGACAATCATCTCCAGAACAGTGCCACACCCCTTTTCCGACCCCTGGTTCCTTCACTTGTCTATCACACAGTGTTTCACAGAGTTCAGCAACATCTCGGACATGAGTCGGGTAGCGCTGTTCATAATCAGATAGTCTAACAGACTGTGAAACATTCTGAACTGCAGTAAGTAATGTGGTCACTGCGCTCTCTCCTATATCTTCCACCTCTCCATATAACACCGGTACTCGAAGAATTGCTCCTTTCTCATACTCTTTTACAAACAATTCTCCATCTCTTTTAGTAACTCCATAACTATTGAGAGGATTGGTAAGAGAAGAAGGGTGATAAGGAGGCGACTTCCCATCAAATACATAGTCTGTACTGATGTAGAGAAGGAATGTTCCGGTCTCACGGCATAGCTGAGTTAATTGCTCGGTCACGGTAACGTTGAGATTGCGAGCATGATCTGCCTGATTGGCTACTACATCTGGTCTTCTTTCAGCTGCAGCGTGGACCACGACTTGTGGTGAAAATTCAACTAACAACTTCTTCACATCTTCTTTATTGCGAAGATCTACTTTAACCAGGTCACCTCGACACCTGGAATAAGCTAGTCCCAAACACTTCCATCCTCTGTTAGTGAAATGTCGATATAGTTCTCTACCTAGCAGCCCTGAAGCTCCAGTTATTACCACCTTCTTCGCCATTATTACGCGTTATTATACAAGTATCGCGCAGGCGCAGAAAATGCTAACAATTTTAATTATTATGATCCAAAGTGATGACCAAGGGGCTATAATTGAACAAAAAAATGGGAAACCGAGGTAGTTTCCGGTCAGAAAGCACAGTGATTACACTAATATAAAAGTTCAATGAAGTTAGTATTCACAGTAGTTGATGTGTTCCCAGAGCTGTGGCACAGTGGGCAGGCGCTGGTCAATGGGACAGGCAGTCATGATGGAGGATGAGGCTAATGGTAGCCAATCAGTGGTTGAAGAAGCACAGGTAGAGGCCATGCAGGATGGTGGCACACCCCAGCACTCACTGGTGGTAGTAGGAAGGCATGTTGGGATTGCAGATGTAGTGACAGGACAGTTTTGCCATTCCTGTGCCATAGAGACAGTGGCTGGAGAGCCATGAATACTGCTGCTTGGAGATGAGTAGGCGGAGTCTTCCAGAAGGTCTTCTACTGAACTGTTTGATGGAGTGTAAGGAGAACCATATGGCTGCTCTCCAATGAGGACCTGACTCTCCAGAGGAACTGTAGGTAGGTGCTGGGTGGCATTATAAGATCGATGAGGATAGAAAGAAGACTCAGATGAAGGTCGAGTCACTACTGGTGGTAGTACATCAGATGCTGTAGAGCTGAGCTGCTGCAAGAGAAAGTCAATGTCTGGTTCTACAGGGGCTGCAGGCTGCTGGGTGGTAAATCCTGGCAGCTGAGGCCAGGAATTGTGGTGGACGATCGGAGGAGCCCCGGGGGCGGGCGCCTTGTTAGCCGAGGTGGCCGGAGGTGGGAGCTGAGCTGATTTGCTCTTTGTCTGTTTCGCGGCTTTAGGCCCGTTTGGTTTTCTCTGACCCTGGAGTCGCTTCTGTAGGTACTTCTTGTGATTTACTTTTCTTTTGTTTCCTTTGCTAGACTTGTCCATAAGACCATTGATAGTTTTAGATGCCGTGTCAAGGAAGGAGACCAGGCTGTTTGCCTGCTGGGGGTTACTGGATTCCATAGAGGCCATGGCGTCGGGAGGGGGACTTCGCTCAGACAAATCGTCTTGCGTTGAGAGGCTTGAAACTTCGGTCACTCGATCGCGAGTGTCGTCGGTAGATGTGCTGAAGGCACAAAGTCGTGTGAGAGAGCGCGAGCTTTACTGCTTACCACGGGTTTGGTATATCGTCGAGTGGCAAAAAATTTGTAATCCCTGCCGTATATACCCGCGGCCTTCCGCGTACGCGCAAATTACGGAATTCCCAAAAAAACGTAGTTATTTTTAGTGATGACACACGTGCAAATAAAGGTAAAAATTTTGAACAAATAAAATTATTCTGCTATTAGTATCCTTTTCTTCCTCTGAATCTTAGCCGATTATCCAACTATAGTGTAGAATAAGTCATAACTGATCATTACAGAAAGGAATATACCAGTGAGCGTTTGCATTCAAAGAAGGCTAGTTGGAATGAAGTGCACTCTGAATTCCGACCTGGTGCTCCATCTTGAAGGCACTCTCGAGGTGTCAGTCCATGCTGCATTAGTTAAAGATATAAAAAGTATCCCAGTTTGAGGGCAACAGTAGCTGGTGTATGAATATGCAACTAGAACTGATTTGGAGACAACCACTCGTTGCTGTGCCAATGTATGATCGTATAAAGATTGAGTAATGAGATGATCTCAACACTAACACTGCTACACTACACACCCTAATGATTACGCGTGGGCGACTGTGCCCTGCTCACGATTTTCACGCAGTCACTTTCTCTGAGACATTCCAATAATTCTTTCCTGAGTCCGCTGCATGGGGCATCAGATTTTTCCTCTTTCTCTAACGCATCTTCAGCCCGCAGAGCGGACATTTTTTCTGCGACTGCGCACTGAGCTATTCTAATTAACGCCTCTCTAAATACAACACAGCGGCGAAAGGAGTGTAGGAGGATATGCGTTTCAACACGAAGGAGCTAGCCTACTACGCCTCTACACGGTTTGGTAGGGCTGACAAGGAAGGAGCACTATGGATGAAGGAGTATGAAGGCATTCTTAAGAAAAAAGAGAGTTAGTTTTGCCTCTCATAAGAAGTATTTCATATGAAGAATTCCTCAGCCTACACACAGAGATGGTTCCTGCTGACTGGAAATCTACTGTTCTACTGTAAAGAAGAACATCCAGTGAGATATATTGAGGTTTCACAAGTTAACCACTTCTTCCCTGTATCTACAGGACTCAGTAGTGACTGGTCTGATTATTGTTGAGAAATGTAAGGTTGAAGTTGAAAGCACAGAAGGAAACAGAAATGGATTTAGACTTTGTTAGTTACCTACTGTAGTGGTGTATATAGGACACCCTCTCTCTCTCTCTCTCTCTCCCTCTCTCTGGCTAGTATTTGAAGATGGAGTTGGTTATTCATTTGTTGCTAACACTGCTAGAGAACAAGATGAGTGGAGAACAGCTATTGCTACCACTAGGTGGGTGTGACCTGTTTCTAAAGTGGGTGTGACCATTATTTGAGCTATATTATAGTTATGAGTATTTGAGAATGGCATTTTCAGAATTGAGAGGACAGCTAATGCATCTCACTGGGAAGGTTTGTCATTATCTCCTCATTTTGTGTGTCATTTTCTTATCAATTGTTTAGGATCCACTTGTTGAAGACCATCCTCTGGGCTCTTTACCAATCACTGTAAATCACTCACTGATTTAATCCTAGATTGTAATGACACTGGTGCTAGTGTGCTAAGTGGAATATAGACCAAACACAGATGACACTGGGATTAGAACTTTATTCTAATTTGTAGTGTTATGACACACACTCATTCCCAGTGATATTAGCTCTTTTTAACATAGCATCGTTTATAATTATGTAATGCTTGTGACGCTCATGCTAGTGTCATATTGTGAACAAGGTGTTACTCTCTGTTTTCATGCCCGACTCACAAGAGTCCCATTACCTGTGACTACTGGGCCCACGAAGCCCAGGCACACCTTGGTGCAATGGTGACCATGGTACTTCTGTGTCTCTATCTCTGTCTAGAGTGTTCCATCTCTACCTACAACAGCACCAGCATTTGAAGGGAAAGCAGTGTTTGAACTATCTCTAGGTCAGCCTCTCTCACTCTATCATCATCTATTACTACCATCTCCTGTAATAATTATAGCCTGCAGTTCACTGATAGGCAGTCTCCATGGAACAGTACCGAGTAGTCTGATAGTAACCAGTGTCATGACTCCTCCACAGGCTTACTGGATTAGATATGCTCAGACTGAAGTTGTTGAGGTATACTTATTTCAGGGGGTGTGGCTACATGTTATTCCAGTCGAGTGGTTGAAGGGACTATATAGAGCAGTATTGTGAGTTACAGAAGATGTTAAGGATATTGAGGAAGAACTTAGTTTCTCATGACACAGTAACTCACTCTGTTACTAGTGTTAGTACCATGAGCTTCCTTAGTGTACTGTATATTGCCAACCACTCTGCTCGAATAATGCACAGTCACACTCCTACATAACATGTATTGACCACACCTCCAGCCACACCCACTCTCTACAGGACAATTGCGACCCTCAGTTCTATACAACAGTGGTATTCTATGGTGGCTCAGTCAATCTTCATACACGAATCAAATTTGAAGTTTTTGACAAGCACGAGTCCCAGGTGGGTGTGGTTAGGGGTGTGGTTTTATCTGGCAGTATGATATCTGTCACTAGATGAGTCCAATAGGACAGAGTATGTGTACAGTAATGGACATTATGAGGTCACCTGAAACATGCTGCAAATTAGAGGTCACATTTGATGATTCCATATTTGGATATCTTCATATCAGAGCGTGGAAAGTGAGTGGGTGTGGTTTGAGGTGTGTTAAATACTATATCTCTATTAGTCTGAGGTGAATGGAGGAGAAGGAGGACTAGAACTGTCTTCCTCATTCCCTGGTCTAAAATCTCCTTCTCCTGATCCTGTCCTGACTGAAGATACTCATGATGGAGGGGGTGTGGTTTCAGACTCGGGGTCAGAGGTCATGTCTCCTGGTAGGTTTACATTCAGTTCTCCAATGGACAACATTGTAGTTCGCAGTTACCAATTCTCAGTGACGTAAGACTCTCCAGTAATATACCTTATGTATATTATAATTGTATGATATATCATTAGTAATAGTGAGGAGAAATTGAAAGTTACTGAAGTGATGGGAGAAGGAAGATATTCTTTCAGCATACCAATGCAGTTACTGTCAGTTTGGGTACTAGTAATCTCTCAATATTGTGTGATATTATTTTTAGGGAGTTATTTATTGATGAGGAGTCAACTGTTCTTCAGCAGTATGCCAGTCTTGAAGGAGTTAGTCATTATCTTATTCTCTCACCTCTCTTGTAACATTGCTCCTCCTTCTAGCTGAGACAAGAATGGGAAATAGCTAGACAAGAAGTTGCTCTAGTTCATTCTGAAATGATATCACAGTATAAAGAGAACTGTACAGGACTCCAGGTCAGATATAGGCTCATTACTACGACATACTCTCAATTCCATTGGAGTCTGACGTGCTATGCAGTGGATGTGTGTTTGATGCTCACTTGCAGTATTTTTCCCTTAAATTTTTTCTCAGTTTATTTAACTATACTTATTGTTTTTTTCCTTTCCTAAATTTGGCTACAAGAGGTGTTTACCCAGGGTAACTATTGAATATCTCATTTTGTTTCGTTACATTAGGCACAGTTAGAGGGTGGAGTCACCTTCAAGAAATCAACTTCTAAAGGAATGCCTGAATTAGATTTTGTTCCAGTAAATCTGCACATTCAGCAGATGAAAGTGGCTAAAGGAGAGGAGGAGAAAGGTTTGGTGATTAGTGGGTGTGGTCTACTGATATTATGACCCCGCCCATCATACAGAGAGAGTGGTGTATACATGTGTAACAGCAGGCTGTCCAACTGCCTATAGTCATAAGTTCAAACAAGGTGGTTTGGCTAAACTTCGCTCTACCACGCCACTGGCCAGTATTGGGTAATACTATGACATACAGCTCTATACTATTAGTTATAGTGATATTTTCAGATCATCAAATCCTGCCATCATCACTAAGACACAGAGAGGACAATCTCTTCTCAGTAATCATAAAGTTCACTGAGATAGTGATATTCTAGTTATCCAATTTACAGGAGAGATTGAGTCCTTGGTGTCTGGACTGCAGAAAGAGACAGACTCCATCAGATCAGCAGCTAGAGGAAGAGTCCTGGCTAGTATCAAATCTTCAACTAAATCACTATCTGATAATGTTCAGAAACTTAAGAGTCTTTGTAACATTAGTTTAATGCATGACTGTTTGAGAGAGCTTGCTGCAGCTGTGGAGCCAGAGTTTGAACTGTCTGAAACTAGTGTGGTCAGTAGTATACTCCTCTATTCCTAGATCAGCCCCTCCTCTCTCTCTCTCTCTCTCTCTCTCTCTCTCTCTCTCTCTCTCTCTCTC
>JAODVQ020282547.1:0-32182 GCA_025400075.2 Phenganax stokvisi
CAGTCGATCGGAAAATCTGCGGTAAGGTCTTTTGCTGATCTAGCGGTCATCAAATCTAGCATTATAAGCCAACAAAACTATTACTAATTTTCCATATAGTATTAAACTTATGCCATTTCTGTAGGAGTTATCTTATCTGGAAGCCGTTTTAGCTCGAAAGAAGGAAAAAAGATTTGAAGAAGTCATTGTTTTACTCAATGAATCTACTGATAGTCATTTTAAAGAATTGAAGGTCTGCTAGTCAGTGTTTTATCCACTTTTATTCGAAAAGTGTATATTACATACGTTGAACAGACTTGTCAAACTTGGCTGAATTCACAGAGGATGCATTACATAATGAACTAAATTTGTTCAAGCCATCATAAAATGAGTAGAATTGCAAAGTTCCTTGTTAGATGTTGTAAAATGCGAAGAGTACAGCGATACGAAAGTGATTTGTTAGTTTCTGCATTCCACTCTTGCAGATGTTATCATTTTTTGAACAACCGTTACCAAGTACAACGTACATTTGACGTGATATAATGTTTAGGGTATTCCTCTGGGCTTTGAGTATTTTTTGAAGTTGAATCCTGAATTCTTACTGCAAGCTGTTGAAGAATACATGATCTTTGCTCCCAGTGAGGTATAAGAATGCTCATAGCCAAGTATCAATAGATGATCTCATCTTAATGTTTTCTTCTTAATCATGCTTGTTTCAAAATACTTGACTGAAGTCTCCATGTATACCATATTATGGTACAACTTGATTTTTAAATAATTCTATAGTTTGTTTTTTATCACTAGAATCGAAACAGTTGGCAACGAGCATAAATGAGTATTTCACATTAAATTTTTATTTAGCCCCAAAGTAGCGGCCAACCAGTTCCCCCAATGTTGAAACGTTGTGCTGCAGTGTTAGATCCGTTGACGAAAGCTACACCTGGAGTCCTGCAGGGTCTTTATTTGATGGCAAAAGTACGACATTTATCAGGTAATAAAATGTAAACTACTTACACGTATGTTCATTTAGAACAGTATGTATCAAAGTACGATATGTAGAAGCATAGTTAGGAAAGATACGATAGTTAATCAGAAATTGAAAAACGTTAGAGCGATTAAACTTAGTTTTCCTCTCTTAGGTGATGTTGACGCTGCAAAAACAATGTTGAGTCATTGTTTGGAAAAAAATGACAGATTTTCCGAAGGACATTTGTTGATGGCTCAGGTACAGACAATATTCTCTACAAATGTTAAATCTTTTATCTTTATTTGCAGAAAGTGTTCGTGAAACTTGACTGAATCTATTCTTTAGATTCATCTAAGAGAAGGAAAATACAGACTAGCAGATCAATCTCTCGAAGTTGGTCTTAGTTATAATTTTAAGGTCGGTGATTTTTCTGTGGTGTTTTATCTTTTCATTTCTCGGCATTGCGCTTGGCTTATTAGGACGTGCATGTGCACAATACGTATAATGATTATAAATTATTATACAAACTGTGTGTGAAATTATCTTCAGGTTCGGGATTCCCCCCAATATCATTTGATCAAAGGTTGTGTTCATAAAAACCTTGGCAACTATGATGAATGTATCACAACTTTGAACGCCGCTATGGAGTTACCCGGTGTGAAGAAAGCAAGTACGTCGTTAAAATGAACAATATCTCGTTTCATAATTCATAGTCCAGAAATTATATTTGCCAAATCTTGCCGGTTGCACTTTCATATATTTTTTGACCTCAGGCGTTCAGTCCTTTACCTGGCTTAAAAGTGTTGTCGTATGCCAAGTTGTTGATTTCCTTTTATTTTTGGTCGGACACATTTTAATGAACTTATCAATAGAAGATCTAATTACGTTAGCAGCAAAATCGAAATCGCATTTGGCAGTATATTATTTAAGGTTATAGCAGCATATGTTTTCAATTTCGATTTAGCTGTTTTCCAATGATTATAGTTTCCAGTGGTCAAGGTGGCAAAAAAGGAGAAAATGTCACTTTAAGTGACCGGGTATTAGTTTACCTGGAACTAGCAGCGGCACATTCACAACTGAACCATGGCGTAAGTGCTGTCTCCTTTGACCACGATACCTTCTTTTACTCAAACTGTACACTTCTTAACAATCTCCTTTCTGCACCGAAACTTTGAACATTCTTATAGCACGAGGCGGCGAAAATAATGCAGGATGCTATGAATGAATTTTCTGGAACCTCAGAGGAAGTAAAGTGAGTAAGGTGGTTGGTCTTCTAAGATCATCCTATACTGCGCACCAATTTGAACTGCGTCGCACTGTTAGCTAGAAACATGGTAAACATATTCCTCATTGTGCTTTACAGCACAATGAGAAATATGTACTAGGAATCTCTACTGCTAGAAATCTCTCCAATGCGACTTCCACTGTATTGGTTTTATTTTTTTAGAATCAGCATAGCAAACGCTGACTTATTCTTGAAACGAGGTGATCACAAGGAGGCGTTAACAATCCTGAGATCTGTAACTCCAGAGCAGAGGTTAGATGATTACATGCAAATGCAGTTATTTCATCTGCTTTTATTTTTCGTCTGTTATATCTGCAGATTTTCTCTATAATAGCAGCAACTATTAGTGTGGTCGCTATCAATTTCTTTTCGAACTGCAGCTATTTCATTCAAGCCAGAGAGAAAATGGCCGATATTTACCTTAATTATCGGAAAGACAAGAGACTTTACGCAAGTTGTTATCGGTTTGTGCTTTTTTCTATATACCTTGCTTGCTTGTCTGTCTGCTTGTCTGTCTGGTTGTTTGTTTGCTTGTTTGTTTGCTTGTTTGTTTGCTTGTTTGTTTCTGACTTCAAAGCAGTACGTAGATATACTATCATCCTAACGTTACAGTTACTCCATGTTTTCAGCGAATTACATGACAAACATCCAAGTCCTCAGACAAGTTTGTTATTGGGAGATGCGTACATGAGTATTCAAGAGGTGTAGTATTCATTCATTTCATGGTTTTGTTGAGAGAAAGATTAAATCTGCTGGACTTACGGTATTTTAGTCATGTAAAAACGGAATCCAACAGATGAACTGACTCATATGATGTACTACGATTTTCACTGAATGGAACTTCATTGTTTTTGTAATTATCTCAGAGCAAATTATGATACAACCTTGCTTTGTTCATGTATAGTACTGACTGGTCATTTTTTTAACACCAGGCTTAAGTTTACAGTACATATTTCTTGTATATCTAACATGGTCTTTTTCTTACATATTGTATTTCCCAGCCTGAACTAGCGATTGAAGTTTATGAAGGAGCCTTGAAACGAAATCCACGAGACAGCAATCTTGCAAGCAAGATTGGTCAAGCATTGATACGAACTCATAACTATAGCAAGGTGATTTTTAAACGCGCTTCTGATTTGCTGACTCTTCTTCGAATAATTTGAGATCTAGATACTTTGCAGGCGATTAACTACTACGAAGCCGCTGTAAAGTCAGGAAACCAAGGGTTTCTCAGGTACCCTAATAAGACTTGACGAGATTTGTCGATGAAAAATAGTTCTAGAGGATACTTCAAGCTTCATTGAACAAAACGAAGGTTTTATGAGAGATTTGAATTTGTTGTAGCTTTAATAAATCATTGATAACGTTGGTAAAACATTGAAAACAAATCTCCAAAGTTTTGTGACTGCCAAATCTGGCCAAGTCTCATCTTCGTTTCACCAAAACTTGAGTTTGAGTGATTTCTTAGTTTGCTTGTTGTTTTTGTTTGTTATTGAATGTTGGTCTTTTATTAGATATGATCTTGCTGAGCTATACCTAAAATTAAAAAATTATGAAAAAGCAGAAAAAGTAATTAGAATTGCAATGGAACAGCAAAATGGTAAAATATTTACTATTGTAAGTGCACAGTAAATCGTTTAATCATTGAGTTTAATGAAAGAACAAAGACTGTAGATTGCATCTGTATTACAGGCACGGATATTGCTTCGTTAATGGAGGAAAGTAAATTGCTTGTTTTGCTTTCGAGAATTCAACAAAAAACAAATAATATGGACGAATATTTAAAAGTTTTGACCAAGGCGAAAGATGTACAAATAAGGTACCATATTTCGTCATAAGACCTCTGGATTATTCATAGTGTAGATATATTTGGACAATTCTACTTGATGGCGATATATCTAGCATTTAAGGCTACGTGCACACGGTAACGTTTTCGAGCGTTTTTATTTGTGTTTTCACACGAAAACAGATGCAAACACTCAAAATTCAGGACATGGGCTACAGCTCATTTAATATATTGAAAAGTTTTTCCCTTGGAAAGTGTAAACTAAGCGTTAAAACGCTAAACGAGACAGAAACGTTTTTGGAAACGCTTGAAAACGGCGCTCGTGTGCACAGCCCCTAAATAGTGTTTTTTTTATCTCTTTGTACTTGCACGTTTTTTTATGCTTCACCTGTCTGTTATAGGGTATTGAAGAGAGTTGGGCTGGAACAGCCTGATCAGGTTTCGTTTCAGAAACTCCAGGCCGCAAAGTAGGTTAAGCTAGCTATTTTAGTGATTATGAATGGTGTGGTAGAGTGGATAACTGACCAAAGTAACCCAACGACGCAATTTTTACGATCTAACATTCTTTTTGATCAGTACACCTACTAAATTATATACACCAAGTAGACAAAATCATTACCGGAGTTTTCCTGTGAATCACCTAGTATATTAGAATCATTCAGTGCTAATTTTTTGCTCGACTAGAATCTGCTGTAACATAGCCGAGTTAGCGACAAACAAACGAGAATACGAGCAAGCCATCCGATCTTACAGAGAAGCTTTGTCACATGATAGCTCTCATGTAGAGGTAATGAACTGGTGTACTAATGTAGTTATATAATACTATAGACTGTGCAGAATTATATTTTGATTTTGGGAAACCTAGGCAATGTTAGCATTGGCAAGATTACATTTGCTGGTGGATGACCTAAACGCTTGTGAACAACAGTGTGGTCAATTGTTGGAGATAGATAAAGATAACGACTCAGCTTTTATGGTAATCCCATCAATGATCCCGGCTAATTTGGTCGACTTTGTACAAAAATATTTTGGTCAAAATATTTTACATCTTTGTACATAATAATTTGGTTTGCAGGTGATGGCTGAACTCATGTTTCGTAAACATGACTACGAGTCAGCAATTTTCAATTTCCAAGAGTTGCTGGAAAGAAAGCCAGGTATATATTTTTTCCTTGTATGTTTCATGCTCCAAAACCCAAGGCAAGCTTAGCAGAGGAGGTGCATCGGTAGTAGCAGGTAACAATATCAAAATTTGATGCAGCGATTTGAAGATTATCTTTTTTTGGGTTTATTAACGTTGATGCAATGCAACTGCGCAAATCTGCTAGGGTATATAAACATGCTGTGTCTGCGTACGGGGAATAAATGATTTTTGAAAAATATCCGTTTTGTTTAGACCAATACGAAGCTTTAGGACGCCTACTTGATCTTCTGAGACGAGCTGGAAAACTGGACGAATGTGATAAATTTATAGAGCAAGTAAGATTAAACACTTGCATTTTCAGTAGACAAAACTGTCAAATGTAAATCGTATTTTTCCTGCAGAAATCTTTGCAGAGTCATTTTTTATCTCTTCATATTACGCTTACAAAAATAGATTATGGTTACAGTAGAAGTTGTAGAACAAGGGTAATGTTCAGGGTCAGCACGAAAGTTTTAAATTTCGACGATATTTTGTTCCAACACATATTTGTTTAGGCCGATAAATCTTCTCGAACAGGCCGTGATGCAGGGTTAAATTATTGCAAAGGAATGAATGAATGGTAAATCATAGTCTCGGAGCAATGCATGGCTTCTTATAGAATTGTATTATATGACTTGTAGAATAGATTATAACATACGAACACTGCATCGAGGCGACTTTTTCCTCATCTTAGGTCCGTTTCAAACGCCGGGCTACTACAGTAGCGAATGCATAAAGACAATAGAGAATCAGCTGAAATCCCTCATTGTCCTTTGTTTTTAATGCATTCGGCATGACAGCAGCGCAACGTTTGAAATGGACGTAAGCGTCTATTTTGTGCACATGTGTCATGCTATGCAACATATTTCCGCGCACTATAGTGACAGTTGTATGTTGTCTTAGGTACAAGAATAATCCAACTCTGGCTTTAAAATTTTTCAACTTAGCAAGAAAAGATGGTGAATGGTTTGTGTGTATATTTTTCTTTTTGATGTTTGATTACGCGAGTTCAGAAGTAACTCACTCATGATACTTCAGCATGTTAGATAGATTTGTCATGAGTGCAACATGATGATTTTTTATATCATTTACTAACAATAAAGTTTGCGTTTCTTTAGGGGAGAAAAAGCCACGTACAATATGGTTGAGATATGTTTAAATCCTGACAACGAAACACTTGGTAAAAAATTGTTCACGCTGACAATACGGTCATTTTTCTTTCGTTCTTGGATTCTCACAATATCCTTGTTGGAAATTTTAGGCGGAGAAACATTTGAAGGAATGGATGGTGACATGGGGTACGAGCGTCTCAATTAAAAATCATGCAGCAGAAATTGCAAAACATTTAGAATCAATTTGTTTAATGAACGAGGGTATGGCAATGGTGGACTAATTTAATTTTATATCACATTGTTTTTTTAGAAATCTAGCAGAAAAGGCAGATTCCCAACTTGCAGCTGTCAAAACCGCTGAAAAGTTTTTGAAAGTATACAGCACTTCATTTATTTTTCGATTGTATATATGAAGTTGGGTTTGAAATTTTGTGCTTTCTGTATCTAGGAATTACAGCCTAAAGGAAACGGGTTGAAACATCGCATTTTAGAAAACTACGCTTTTATGGCAAACAAAAATAAAGCAAGCATTGAAAAATCTTTGTCTGTTTTCATGGAGATTGCTACGGTTGAGGTGGGCTAAGATATTCTTACCGGCCAAATTCTTTTTTTGCATGCACGTGATTTGGGAGGATGTGAGTAACGATGCATGTACAGCACATCAAACATTCTGTAGATATTTTACAATTCCATGTTTTTAACGAGCGTAAAAACAGGTTTATTAAGCATGTAGTATTTTTCACAGCGTGACCACTTACCTTCACTGCTGGGTATGGCCACATCTTACATGTATTTGAAACAAACACCGCGCGCTCGAAATCAGCTCAAACGTATAGCAAAAATGAACTGGACTATGGAGGTATAGCACCGTGAACTCTCAAGATATGCATGCATGTATATATTGCTGTAGTAAAGGCCAGTTCACACGGGCGATTTTTGCTGCGATTTTTCTCCTTTTAGTGTATGTGATCAAGTAGGTTGACTGGCGAGTGAATTAGCAGAATTGTTGGACCAAGTATACTCGCCAGTTATCCACTCTATCACTTCGTTCAACACGAGAAAAATCGCATCGAAAATTGCTCGTGTGAACTGGCCTTAGAACAATAGATTTAGATATCCATAAACAAGGTTATCGCGTCCAACTGTGAAGTACATTGCTATTTAGGAGGCAGATGAATTTGAGCGCAGTTGGTTGCTTTTAGCTGACATTTATATTCAGGTATTGCTACTGTAGTCAACTACTTGAGCTGTTGTTATACATCATCAGTGGGAGACTGCAAGTGTGGCTTGATAAAAAATTGTCTTTTTCCCTACAAAGTGTTGCCCTTCAACTGTGCTGTTTCCTCGAGAGATATGCCATGTTAGAAACAAGAGATTATATATTTTCTACTCGAAAATCATTGTCCATTGATTTATCTAGAGCGGAAAGTACGATATGGCAGCAGATTTATTAAAAAAATGTTTGGATCATAACAAGGTAAACTGTGTAGTCCGCATGCAAGTAGCAGGATCAGCAACGCTTCGAATTCATCATATATATAATAAAAAGGATGGCGAATACGATAAACCCTGAATGTTGGTGGCATTATACCAAGCGATATTCTTTGGTTCTTCAGTAGTTGATTGGATAAAAAAATTCTGGAACGGATAGTTGTTAGATGGACATGCCTCCATATTTTTACGACTAAATGTTTTCGTGCGAAATTGTGAAGTTTTACAATGCATGACTTTTGTTTTAGTCGTGTTGTAAAGCGTGGGAGTACTTGGGATTTATCATGGAAAAGGAACAAGCTTATCAAGATGCTGCGAAAAATTATGAAAATGCTTGGAAATTTGGAAACCAGAACAATCCAGGAATTGGTGAGTTATTCCTGTGTACATACAAACTAGGGCTCAGTGAAGACCGGGCTATTGCGTTACAATATATGACGGTTGAGATGATTCAACGACCACCGGCAAAAATCGTATAGACTCCATTACAAAATTATTGGCATTGATGAGCATCAACCCACTTTTTCTTCGACCATATAGTCGTCTTCGCGACTGTAATACCCAAGAAACTGTTATCGATGAGATGCAAAACACTTGTTTTTATCACATTCTCACAGGCTACAAGTTGGCTTTTAATTACTTGAAAGCAAAACGATTTGTAGATGCTATTGACGTCTGTCATAAGGTAAGCAGATGGACAAAGTATGGATGATGCTTGATTGCCAATTTAAGAGCAATATGTGTACGTTTCAGGTTTTATTCCAGCATCCGAAATACCCGAGGATAAGAAAAGATATTCTTGAAAAGGCACGATCATCCCTTCGAAGTTAACGGTTTTGGCCTCTACGCCAGTATACTGTAGTCTGTATACTATTTATTTGATGTGTTTAAGAAATGTAAATATGTTAATAAAGTACTGAATATCTCGAAATCTGCGAAAACGATTATTAATTTGACGTATTTGTGACCCAAATGGTAATGAAAAATGGTGTAAAAATATAACGTTTTGTACTACCGTGTATCCTATGTGGACAGTACAGTTACTGAATAATACTGTCAGATACGCTTTTTTGTAATATCATTCTGAAGTCATTGTCCAATAGTCGTTATATAATCATCATTATAAAGTCATATTATGAAAGTCGGCGTGCATGATATCTATCGTTCGTTCATGTAATTGCTACAAGTTTTTAATCATTCGTGTTCATTTCTTCAACTGATCAGCGTAGTTTCTAAAGATAGCAGCATTATAATCCATCCTTTTCTTGATGCCTCCATTGTGACCAGGTCTAGATGCACGATAGTCTCCTCTATCGAGGTACTCGTCAGCAACCTTGCTCCACTCCCCGTTGTTGATGTACTTCACTGTCTTGTGAGAGGACTTAAATTCTCCACGAAACATTCCATTCACTAGGGCAGTCTTCACATCTTCAGGGTAGCTGTCGTAATTTGGGAACATATGCTTCGTTAATTCTATCTTGTCGTTTAACGTAGCCTGGAAGAGCTCCATTGCTTGTGATCGAGTCAAACTTTTTTTTCCAGAAAACACGTCATCGAATGAGACTCCGGGTAGGTATCTTTGAAATATTTGTCGTGCATCCGACTGCTCCATGTTGAAACCAACGCCGACAGTTTTAATTCCTCGTGTATCTTTGTAGACAGAGGTCTCAGTGCCTTCAAAATCTGCTATGATCTTATCCATTTTCTACACGAGGAAGTATAACGGAAAAGAAATTAATAGCATGTCGTCAGCAAAATCGCGCACCTTCGCTGCAATGTGTGAACTACAGTGTTCGACTTTCCTCAGTCCTTACCACTCATGCACGTTAAAAAGTCATATTACACGATACATAATATACCTACCAGTATAAAGTATTTCACAACCTGTATTTGTCTACCGATTTTAGCCGCAAGAAATCTGCCACAAAGTTTCACAACTGCTTGTCAATAATAAAATTTTACCATCAAGTCGAAATATATATAGAGAGATCGAAGAAAGGCGCTTCCAGGTAATGCATTTACAGCGATATCCGACTAGTAGCGATTCTCCACGAAAATATGATACTAGAACAATATCGATCAACTCCGAGAAATTAAACAATAAAGTAAAAATAACGTTGTACTTTCTCCCTGTACAGTATACTAATAAGTCATATTTACATGATACATAATATACCTACCAGTATAAAGTATTTCACAACCTGTATTTGTCTACCAGTTTATTCGCAAGAAATCTGCTACAAAGTATTACAACAGCTTGTCAATCATAAAATTTTACCATCAAGTTGAAATATATATAGAGCACTGAGAAAATGCGCTTCCAGGAAATGCAAATACAGCGACATCTGACTCGTTGCGATTCTCCACGAAATTATGTTACTAGAACAATATCGATCAAATTAACTCCAAGAAATTAATGAATAAAGTAAAAGTAACAACGGTGTACTTTCTCTCTGTACAGTCAATCGTACAGTCATATCGGAAAGAGATAAGAACGTTTAGTTTAATGATATCCGGATATACGACTTGTTGATTTTGAAACTGAAATATCTCCATTGTTCTGAGTTTTGTAAGGGAAAACGTTTCCCAGGAAACTCAGCTTCTTTCAATTTCCGTGAAGACCCATCCAAAGGCTGCATTGAAGTTCGGCGTTTTCGATATGTAATAGGGGGTTTAAGCTTCACGTTTAAACGCTACGGCAAACGGCAGAGTCGTTTTTTCTTGCCAGACTTTCTTTGCTTCTCATCTCTTTGGATTCTCTATTTTATGTCAAACAGTTTTATTTTAACATCTTGTGCTAACACAACTAATTATCTTTGCCTTACTGTCTTTATATTGGCAATTTTTTTTTCGCCTCGCGTCTGACGTTTGCCGTTGAACGCGAAGCTTAGAGCTCTGTAATGTAGGTATACGCACGTGAAAGTTTTTAAACTTTTAACCGAACGCGAATCCACCATTTCAGCTTACATATCCACTTCAGTTTCTTCACCAAATAAATTTGCTATGCCTGTTAAACAATCTTGCATACTTTCTCTGTGGATTTCATCGTAAATACTTCATCGTAAGCACTCATTATCTATAAAGGCTATGTTATAAGTGTTGTATGTATATTACAACTTCATTCTTTGTACACTCTGTTAAATTACAATTCTACGACACTGTCTTTTGGGCTCTTCAGAACAATGTGAACTCTCTGTTAGTAAGGGTCATTTCATTGACAAATCTAAAACATTAAGAACACATATCTTAAGACGTTGACAAGATGTATTGTAACAAAAGAAAAACTTGCTAGTTGCTATAGCGTTACTACAGCCATTGTGCTAGCAAAATACGTTATTACTAACACTAAGAAGTGCGCGTGTTTACCTAGTCATTTCGCTGTGAACGCATGAATGTCTTTCGGATCTTGTCCACGCTTCTTTTTCAACGCCATCTTTCATCCACCATCCATATTTCATGTTTGTTGTAACTGGTTTGTTGTAAATGTCAACTGGGCCTGAATTCATTCATTGGAAGATTGACTCAGTCATGACAGTCAAAATATAAAAAATTTCAAACTAACAAGTTTCAAGCTAACCAAATCAGACTCAAACTTTGCTTACCAATAGTAGGTCGTTGATGTTTATGCAACATTGTTGTGTACTTGTCATGTGAACCATTTGCCTTGGAATTCGGCAGTACATTCTCTCCAAATCTGGAGGAACGACTACCACTACAGTCATTTTCCGATCCAAGTGGGGAGTTAATATTTTTAATCACGGCAGCCTTTACCGGATCATTAGAACCCAGTTGAGTCAAATTAAAAAAGGACATAATAAAAAGATATTTTAGTACGTCCTCGAATCACACAACAATATTTTAAATCATATTTTGATCTTTTTTTATCTCAATTTGTCTGGTCTTGTTGTTTATAGTTGGTATGGTGACAGTTGCTATGGTAATTTTCTACAGCCGCAAGACAAAGAATCACGGGCGCATACAGAAAATTCAATATGGCGGCTCAATCGTTACTTTGTGATTTTCCAAAAGTAAACTTCGCTTTTGCTTACGGTTCTGCGGTATTTACACAAGAAAATAACGAAGATATCACGAAAAACATGTTAGACGTTGTGTTTGTTGTAGACGATTCTTTAGAATGGCATGAATCAAACCTGAAAATTAACAGAAGTCATTATTCCATTGCTGGAAGTTTCGGTTCAAAAATCATTTCATCTCTTCAAGATGACTTTGCTGCAAACATGTACTTCAATACCTTGGTGCCTTGGAATAGAAAAATCATAAAATACGGAGTAATCAGCAAAAAATACTTAATTACAGATCTTGTAATTTGGAAAAGTCTTTATGCAAGTGGCAGACTTCATAAACCAGTGAAGTTTCTAACCCCTTGCCCCCCTGACATCCAATCAGCTTTGAATACGAATTCAAATAGCGTTCTACGAACTGCTTTGTTATGTCTCCCTGATCAATTCTCAGACGAAGAACTTTTCTTGCATATTACAAACTTATCCTACGCTGGAGACTTTCGAATGATCATCGGTGAAAATAAAGACAAAGTTTATAACATTGTTAAACCTAATATAAAACATTTCAGAAAACTTTACTTCCCATTCCTACTTAGCAACAAATCACTACATATTGAGCGTAACATTGTACATCAGAATTGTGACATTGAAACCCGATTTGAACACCTTACATCCTTACCTGCAAACTTAAAAAAACGAATAATAAACTGGCAAATGTCTGGACTCAGATTTGAGCCTTTTAAACACCCGTCAGATGACATGCAAGCTGCAATTTTGTTCAGCCTTGCTCACGACCGTAAGAAAACTTCTGAATTAGTGTTGAGAGGAACAAAGTCAATTGTAAGAGCCACGAGCTTGTCACAAAGTTTGAAAGGAATTCTCACTGCAGGATTGCTGAAATCTGCGCTATATTCCGGACGAAAACTCAGCAAGATGCTTCGTGGAATGTTGAAGTAATGCCACGTCTTTACAGCTCGCTGATAACAGGCTAACTAAATAGATGTCTCATCAACTTTTGTACGTTTCATTCATTGTATTGTATTTGAAAGCTGTGCATCCAGCCATCACCGAACAATTGTTTGTAATCTGTGTGAAATTCATTACCTCTAATAGTAATAAAAGAAACATAACATAAAAAACTGCGTTCGCAAATCTAATATTCCTGTGCATCTACAATTTCGAGAAATGTAATACAATCTCCACCCATAATCTCCACCGTTCTATCTGAATGTTCAATAAACAAAATTATGCTGAAAAGACAAACAAAATGAATAATCATACAGGAGTGTTCGTTAACTATGCTAATAGTACGTCACTTCATGAGGGTGCAGTCTGATGCACTAAAAAAGAGTTTGAACACGAACACTACTAAATGTATAGTCGGTTAAAGTGGAATCACAAAACTACGTGGTTCCATGGAGCTTTTGTCCACGAGACAATCTTTATAGGGAGTGAATGAGCAAGACTAACTCATCATTAGACTATTCAACAAATACAGTCCATCATTTACAGCTAGCTGTACTATTCGTCGAAAAGCACCGCGTGTATATCCCATATAATTAATAGATTATGGTATTATCCAAGGTGAGCACGTACTAGTTTTCACTCAATCTTTCTTTCTTGCTCGAATATAGAGCATTGTAAAAGAAATTAATCTGAAGCCAACAAGCAAAGCAACCGTATAGTATATATTCGGGTAAAAATTGTCCTAAAACAGGAAAAAAACAAGACATAATTTAGATCTTCGTTAGCCGGATAATCATTGTATACTTGGTACGAAACTACTCTTGAAAAAGAAACATTTAAGTTTGAAGAAGCTGAAGTAAGAGTTCAAATCATTTTTCAATATGATCTAAAAATATGACTGAACTTACCTCATGTAGTTGGTAGCGATCAAGAACCTGGTTACCGTTAGTTACACATGTTGTTGTAGCATTCTTTTTAGTGTCGTCACAAGCTGGAAAGAAGAACGATTACAACAGAACGTTTCGCCACGAAATACTAAGCCCAGACCAGTTGTGATTGGTTTACGGGGAGTAGTTCCAAGTTAAAAAATTTAAAACTAAAAACTTATTGAAAAGTTTTAAACACCCAATTAGGTAATGCTTATTTTCAAAACTTCGACTTACAAATGGATTCAAAATCTTTCCATTGGTTTATCATCATATCTTCAAAACCATAATTAAACCATGACAAGTATCTCAACCAAATAAAGTAATCTGGTACAGTACTGTGAAACAAATGAAACAGTATTGGTAAAATATCAACGTATCGCACATGGTCCTCGGATATCACGCGTAAAAGACGCAATCTTATTTATCTTACTCGTTATTCACAAAAAATCCACCAAAAAGAAGTAACGGCAACATCATGACCGGTCCAAGAGCCGTAGCAGTTTCGACTGATGACGATACCGTAGAAATAGCGTAGCCTGAAGATTAAGCATTTTGAATAATACATACACATTAGTAATTAGAAGCATGGGGCGCACAAGTTTAATCAAGTTAAAAAGGTGTTGTCAACTCATTCGTGCAGGACGCAATTAAAAATATGGATATACGGCTTAGTTAAATTTTAATGAAAGAAAACAAAGAAAAGAAACTAACCATAAGAAGCAGCTGTATTCACAATTAAAACACCAAGCGCAATACAAACAAAAAATGCACCAGCCTCTTCACGTAAACCTGTGAGGAAAATATATTATTTTATATCAATTTTTTCTGTGAAGTATTATGTTTTCCATATAAATCGAATGAAAATACATTTTTGTCTGCTTTACCTGCCATCCAGTACGAAATAGCAATCAGTATAACTGCAGCCAGTGAAAATATAGGCACCTGTGAGAAAATAGTTTTTCGTGGTATTAAACGATTGTACAGACAACAGCGAAGCATCAATAAGAACGAGGAACAGATCACATGAGACTAGAGCGGATGGCTATTGGTACCACTCGTATGTAGCACATCGAATCGACGCTCGATAGCCGAATCAAAGAAGACGAACTATTATTCCTCTAACGAGCTTCATTTTGGTGTTGTTCATCACGTGATCACTGTTAAGAACAGTTTATACTATTTGACTATGACTTGACTACACACCTCGGCAAACGTTTTCGCCAAATAATATGTGTCAGTGCGATACATCCCACTTTTGTGTTCCCTTAAAAATACAGGAACCTCGACAGGAAATACCTAACGAGACACAAAAAGTTTGTAAATATAATAAAACAATCCCAGAAACTTTATTTGAGCACATTCTGCTTGGAATAGTTTAGCCTTTGAAAGAATTTTACAGAACTAAACTTACGAAAATGACTCCTTGTAAGCTGGCGAATGAAAGATTTGTGACAATGAAAAAGAGAAGTCCTGCGAAATTCTGAATGTTTTCTTGATTGTACGAAAGTCGTAAATATATTAAACCAACAACAACACCAAGCAACTAAAACAAACAGAATTGAAAGAGGTAACCATACAGGTACAACGTATGAATTTTAATCCAAGACTAACCAGAGATTGCATGATTCTTATGACTGAAACCATCTTATCCCGTTTTGAACTCAACATAGCACGATAAAACAAAACACGAAACTGTTTGAACCAACTGGCTTGGTATCTGAAGGCAACAAGGGAAGTATGATGTACAGCACAGATTGAATATAACTAATTGATTGGATTTGATCAAAAATTTAACTTGATTTACCGCGGCGAAGAAGCGATTTTTGTCTGAAAGGAGTTCTGTAAAGTACGTAAAGTTAGTATTAGTAATTTGGGATGCTCTAATAATGTGTACTGCTGCATGGAATGCAAAGTTTTACTTGAATTAATATTGGTTAGTACATTTCTTATAGTTTTCGTTTCTCAAATTCTTACCACACGATCAATAGAAGCTTTCCTTTTAAGTTGACTGTTTTCCCATTCATCGTGTTTGTCACAAAGAAACTATACAAAATACATCACACGATAAGAAGAAAATAATAATTGACATGTACCATATCTTTGGTACGTATATCTTCTGAAATCAGTTTCTTTGTCTTTTTCCTGGATGATTCAATGAATTTTTTTTCTTACATGGGTAAACCACATAAGACCAACCGAGGTTTGAACTCGCACCTTCGAGATACTAGTTCGCTACTCTACCTATTAAGCTACTGAGCCTTCGGGGATTGGAGGTGACTCAAATCACAATTATACATGCAAGCTAAATCATCGTGACAACGTATAACCTTTACTATGACAGTAATGACCTGACTGTCTCAACTTTATATTGAGGATGCAAATTCAAATTCTGATGGTGCGAGTTCAAATCTCGTCTGGGCCACATTTTTCAGTATGTGGTTTAGCCATGTAGGAAATAAATTCGTTGAATTTCCTCTGATGATGACTTTCCAGGATAAACTCCCTGACACTTTTCATAGCGTGGTGATTGAAAATACTGCCTATTCCTCACCATCAAAAAAGAGAAAAGATAAATTCTTACTTTAACTCTTTCTCTTGATTCTTCCTCCTTTTCCGGAATGAAAGCAAGGATTTGAACAAAATAATCCGCAGGATTGTAGTTAACTGGACATGGATAACCAAGCCTATACAAAGATTAAGAAATTATTCTGTTAGAGCCTACACAAGCTTCATTTACCACGCTGCATAGTATGTACAGCTAAATGTATGAACGTCACCTGACAATTCTCCCTAAAGACGCAAGTCTTGGCTGAATATTCAAAAAACAAAAACTTATCAATTCTTGCTGCCAAAAAACGTGTTATCTGCCAGCTTTTTTCAAACTTTGTTGCTCAATTGATCGAATTGAATTGTTCAATGAAAAGATTTCTTTCGCAAAACACGAATCAGCATTTTTACCTTTCAAAGTACGGAACTGCGTCTTCTCTGGTACCAAGGTAAGCTAAACGACCATCCGCCAACAAAATTATGCTGAAATCATATATACAGTTCACAATGTTGTCATGCATCTAAATCTTAGATTCATCAAATAATGCTCTTGGATTTGGGTGGATTTTCATTAATATTGTAAAACCATGGCTCAGTGGAAAAAGTTTGACAAGCAGAGATCGTGGCTTGAAATATACTTCTTGCTCTGTAAGGCACATCAAAACGTACTTATCGAACATCTGGTAAACTTCTGAAGAAGGTTGATGAATGGTGGCCAGAATCGTCTTTCCTTGTTTGGCAAGATCATGAAGTGTTGACACCACAGTTTGCGCCATAAAAGAGTCTAATCCAGACGTTGGTTCATCGGCAAACAACAATGGAGGATCAGTCAAGATCTACACGAAAATGGGAAAGTAATGGTGTTTTAGAAGAATGTGTCTCCATTTACATTTTGTTAAATTCCATACGTTTTTCTTGTGAGAGTGAGATTCTTGCACCTTAATAAACAAATAGTTTGCAAAGGTATTTTTAACAGCAAACCTCGGAAGCAAATGATAGTCTTTTTTTCTCTCCACCAGAAATACCACGAAGTCTTCCAGGTATGCCAATAAGCGTGTTTGAACATTTTGCTAATCCCAGCTAACATGAAATGTAAGGTTGAAAGTAAACCAGAAAATTTTTCTGCAACTAATTATAATGGTATCAAACCAGAGTTGCATAAAGTGCTACTGGGTTTTCTATGTACAGCATCACAATATCAAAGTCATGTTGAAGCCTGTCAAACCACTTGCTCTTACCTCAGTAATTGTTTTCTCAACTCGTCTCAACCTTTCATCATGTGGAATATATTTATCCATACGCAGGAGAGCCTGGAGAAAAAATTCACTAATCATGTCTGACTTGAAATCCTTCCAAAATGACCCACTATAATTTCTATGCAGTAACTCCAAGATAAAGTAATATACAGAATCAGAAATGAGCAGGAAAAATTGAGCATTTATGATGCCAAGATCACTGCAGAAAATATAATAACTGACTAGCAGCAGTGTAGGGTACAAACATGTTTCGTACATGAAACATAAGATGTTCCCGGACAGTCAAAGTTCCAATAAACAAGTCTTCTTGTTGGACATATGCTGACATATTATTGATTTCGGTGCCCACAGGTGTGCCATTGATATAGACAGTTCCTGATACTTTGACACTTGATATGTTACGATGAGAGAGCACATTCAATAACGTTGATTTGCCTGCTCCACTACAAAAGTCAGATTATATTAGAATGCTTGATTACATAAAACCTTGCATCCACGCATTTGATTTCAGACCTAATTGCGCTCCTCTTAGTACAATTACCATTGTTAGTCTTAGTTACTACAGCCAAGAAATTTTACATTATGGAGAATATAATGCACCTTGAACCCATGAGAGCAACAAGTGATCCAGCTTGAATTTCTCCAGACACTGAAAAAACCATAATTTCAAATCAACATAGCTAGACAAGTGGCCACAGTAGCTCATGTAAAAGGCAGTATATAGTCTTTCGTGCACTAGGAAATTGTATTGTTGAATGTGAGTGATAAAAATTAATAAATGTTGTATTACATTGTTGATTTTTGATACAAATGTGTACAAAGCAGCCTTTTCAGCACAGACAAATATTACTAAAGTCACACCTAGTGCATTGAATCGATAAAGCAAGGTACACTGGGGCATGTAATACATACTGCTGCTTCTGAATGGTTATGGTTAATATGCTAGAGGTAAAATGTTCTTTTCCTTACGTTTTTTTAGGATATGCAAGACATCTTCTTCATCTTCTTTTCCATTGCCACAGGGACCACAACATTGCCTTGAACTTCTGTTCACAAACACATTGATATCTTCCCAGGCTAAACTCACAGCCTTAGGCAACCGATTTGCAGATGCAGGATTTGTGATGATGTGGTCGTAAGACTCTTTCGCTTCTATACTGCTTGTTTTTCCTTACCAAAAGAATTAAAATTATGTATACTCACTCCCAGATCTCAGTTTTTGCCGGGTATAGTTATTTGTCTTTTGAATTTGCCTCCATTCATGCGCAAGTAATCGGCCATGTGTACGCCCTGCTTTACTTACTGCACGTGAAGTGCATATCTTACCGTCCACAGATGCAGTATTTCCACTGTGATATGCAGAGGACCTTTTATCATCGTCCACGAGCGGCTCTACAACTGAACGCTCCATCTTTGCTTCTTTCGCTGCCTCGTTCACTATTACAACATCCCCGCCGTCAGTTGCCGCGTTGACAGGTGACACCTCTGATGACGCATCGTTCATTTCAATTTCCATATTCTAATCTTTATCAGGAATAAAAGTTAGAAAACTAACGTTAGTTAAAACCTCACTATTATACAATATTTATTCATTTTATTGGCAATCTTTTATCCACGTGCACAATTTTTAACAGGTTCCAGTAAATTACAGGTAGCATGGACACGAGAACAACTGTCCCTTAAGCCTGGTTTCCATTAAATCGTAAACGTCGCTATCGTAAGTCTCTATCGTAAAAATCGCAACAAGCCTATTCTTGCGACTTTATTCGCGAATATCGTGAGCGTCGGCATTATCGTAGCAACTTAGGTTTCCATTAAATCGTGTAAGTTGTAGCGACGTTTACGATTTAATGGAAACCAGGCTTTAACTTCGGACCAGTCACCGGTGTCCACTCCTCTAGTAATCCGATTTTACGTGGAAGGTGCTACGTTCTTGATTTGCACTATAGGATAAAAAATCTCGTGCATTTCCATTAATAAAAACTGATGAAATGTTTGTGCAAAAGTATCGCTATTTATTTGTACATGAGGCTGGTCTCGAGAAGTCGCGTGACATTTTCATGACCATTGGTCACGATGCGACCTTTGTCGGAAGCATTGGAGAGACTGTCATCTTGATAATGCATGCTGCATATTTCTCCTAAGACTAAGTTAATTCATTTTACTGTAGATCTGAACTCGCTGATAAAAACGGTGTACTTGAGGAACGATTTATGATGATATTTACCGCAAAGAACTCACACTGTATAAGCTTCAAAAAGACGTTTCCGAAAATATACTGTGCATGCAAGAGTGAGTGTATGAGATAAACAGTGCGAACTTATGATCTTTAGTTATTTAATATAGTACCGAGTACATCTTATATACTCAACAGTTTGTCATGTTCCAAGAGTCAGTCGTTTTTGAGTTTTCAGCCAAAACTGACAAGATTCCTACTACGAGTACATACCACTTAAGACTTGACTGCGAACCCAGGATTATTTCAGATTGCGCTAAAAGACCGGCAAAAGTTGAGAACTTTAGGGCGTTGATAATATGTAACACGATATGGATGTACTCTACACTTCACTTATAAAGTTGTAATCTTCACTTCAAAACACCACATCATATAGGTTACGTAATGTTTAAAATTACATGAACGAAGAAAGAAAACAAACTTGCTAGTTACTAGTGTGGAAAATAATAAAAATACTATGACTTATGTGCTCGCGCACAGAACAAAAGAAACTCAGACAGTGATCAATGAAGATTATCGCGTTGATCATTTCAGCATTACAATACGATCAAACACAATCCACGCAAAGCATTCAAAATAATATGGCGATTATGGCGCAGTTCATGATTGCGAACACTAGGTAGCTACAGGATAGCTAATATTTGTGCTACCATAAATTATATTTGCGCTAAATTTGCTCTTAAATTTGCACATTACATAATATGCATGGCGATACTTTCGCTACAGTAATAGCCACAGGGTTTCAGAGCCTTTCAGTTACTGCTGCTTTTGCGTGTTTCACGTTACGTAATGTTTCGAGAGATAATTTTCATTCCATCATTTCCATAATATATTAAACAGTTTATAATTTATGTCGCAGTTAGAATTGTATTTTATAATAGCCTTCGTATGAATCATGACAGTATTTAACTTTCCTTCACGTCATGTTACTAATCAGATCATTGAATCCTTTAAGAATTGAATTTACAACCTAACGTGACTGGGTACACGTTTGGCCTATGAGTTTTACTTACTTCGTTAAAACAATTAAATTGCACGAAATAGCATATTGAAATGATTGATGGCCATGAAATAACTTACCTGCAACCTTTTCTTTGCTCACTTATTTTCTCTTGAAATGGTTGTTACTCTTCCAAAAAATAAACCTTCCTTCGTCCTCCTTTGTATGTTTCAAATGATTAATTTAATCATGCAATCACGCAAAAAATGTGGGTGATAATGTTATCGTCACAGATGGTCTTTTATGATGAAGCATCAAAAGCTCTTAACGTGAGCCAGTAACTAAGTTCCACTACGTTGATTCAAAAGTATGACATGTCACATCCCTGCTGTGTCATCGTCGACAAAACTTTTCAAATACATACTTTCCAAAATAGACGAGACGAGATCGAGAAAGCCGAAAAATGACAAATGATGAAATTTACAAAGTTTTTTACTCCATATAAATGAAAAAGCCAGACGAATTAGTCATTAAGTCCAATATATGCCATTAAATCTTCAATTAGCAATAGCAATAGTCAATATAATTTATAATAATAATATGCAATTTTGCAAAGATAACTTGTTGTATCTACTATCTAGTGCTGATATTATGCCAGTTTTCTAAGGTTAGATAATTGACTTCTTTCGCAGCCATATTATTTCTAGAACGCACAAACTTGAAGAAATGCTCTAGCTGATGACACTCAACAACAGAACTTATCCACATATTATGACTGGGTTTATAACATTTGGGGAATTCGCACAATAACTCAACCATAGCATCCTTGCTGAACTCTACAGGGTGTCCGCAAAAAAGTGAATCCTTCCAAACTTAAATTAGATTATCACCAATGAAGTTTGACAGCTTCGTGCTTAAACACAAAAGGTCTAATACAAGTACACTTGACTGACTTGAGACGAATAAACAGCTAATTTGCATTTGGACGGGGTTTACTTTTTGTGGAACAGCTTTATAGTGCCATCTCGGCACCATTCTTTTTTAGCATCTTTCTGGAATCCTTTACCTGTCGAGATGTGAAGTTGCATGCACCTAGAACGCATGGTGGTAATTGCCAAACAATGCTCGACGTTTCTTATCGCTTGCAACTAGCTTTTCTTAACAAAAATATGCATGCCATTAATCTGTATACTATGCAAAGAACTGCTAAAATCCAAAAATTACGTTCAAAATTGTCCTGAAAAAGAAAATAGTTAAAATCTACAATGTGCACATAGTGTATTATTCATTTCAAGACCTTGGATACATGCTGATGATGAACAATTGTTCTAGAAATAATTACCACACATTTCTGATATTCACGGTTTTAATTTCATACATTGACAGTGTACTGATCAAGATGAGAGTCAATGGACAAAAACTGACACAAAAATGGCGTTAAGATCTCAGCAAGAAAGTGATAAGATATTTTTAACTTGGTACCTTATTCAGCTGATAAAAATCTAAAACTTGTTGACCATTTTGTAAACAGTGTTTCGACGTCGTTTCTCCACAACCTTAAATGAAAAATTTCTGATGGTTATTCAGTTGGTGAATTGACCATAGGAGTGCAAAACGTTTCAAACATCTTGGGTTTGGTTTAAATCTGCATACACATATTTTCATAATTCATTTTGCAAGATAAGCTTGATAATATACTGTGCCTTTAATTTCGTCAACACCTCGCCACTGATTGATCATAAAATTTTCAAAGCCAAAGTTAAACCATGAGATGTATCGTAGCCATTTAAGACTGTCAGGAATTGTACTAGAGTATAAAAGACAGTGAAGACAATCATGGTCTCTAGCCATGATTTAATGAACGGGGATCAACACTTATAATTAGAATACAAGAGAATTAATGTTCCAAAATTGAGTGTCTCAAGAGCATAGTTATACTATTTTAACTGGCACTTCCTGAATGTGGACTTTTTGCGAAGCTATCAAAGACGTAAGCAACTCACTTGTTGGAAACAAAAAATCCTCCAAACATTAGTAAAGGAAGGATGAGGCTTGGCCCAGCTGCTATAGCACGTGACAAAGAAGACGTTGCCGTAGATACTAAATAACCTTGAAATAAAAACGTGTTTGAAGAATTTACGATGGACTATTCCCACAACAGCACAAATAATAGTGTCGATTTAGGCAAAAAGAAGTAAATTCATCTACGCAGCTGGAAAGAACATTTTAAACGTAGAAAAATTGCAAAGTTTGGTCGCGAAAGGTTGATAAATGCGGGAAAATAGCCCTGTGAAGTTTGTAAATTTATTATATTTTTCTATTACATGCGGGAATTTTTACCATTTTCTGGTCATATTTGGCTCAAATATAGTAACTATTTCCGCATGTAATAGAAAAATATACAAAATTTTCAAACTTCGCTGGGTTATCTTTCCCGCATTTTACAACCTCTCGTCACCAAACTTTGCAGTGTCACTACATCTAATACATCGTTTCCAGCTGGGTGGATGATCTACTTTTTGCCTAGATCGAAATTTGGTCTACATGAGAATTGTCCATTGCCATAGCTCTACATTTTGTAAATTAAGACCAAGCGGAGTTTATAAGGATTGCTGCAGTTTCTCTTTGGTTAAGGACAATCACGCGGGTATATGTCCACAATGGAAGTAAATTTTCTGTTAATTTTAATTATGCATGCGTCGTATTTCCTCTATGATTCATCAGAGATCCAAAATATGGCCACTCGCAGCTTCACTGTAACAATTACTTTAGATTGCTATATTATACTGACAACATACCAAATGACACTGAAGTATGACAGACCAACAATGCAATTGCACACGCAAGAAAAAACGCTTCTGATGTTTCCTTGAGACCTGCAATAGCCATTAGTCAAAGATATTTCCTGGACGGTACGGATTTTTCCAACTGTTACAAGTCAAAATCAATCAAAGCAAGCAGAGCACTTTTTTATGCAGTTGTGCGGAATGTGTTTCTTATACGTCTATGTGCACGAATCTTGATATGTAAAAAAAAACCCTTAAACTTTTGACTGGTCAGGCATTTACAATTCGACCATTTCTAGTATACTGCGTGCAAATTACCTGACATCCAGTAAGCGATGGATATCAAAATCATAGTCAAGAATGAGTCCAGTGGAATCTAGAAACATAGAAAAATTATAGTCATTAGTGGCAATGAATGCCAGGGCTGGACAAAACGCGAAAAAGATACTGCTTCTTGCTTGAGACGGGACCAATGTATAATTTTACTTCAGAAACAAAAATATTACCCCAATAAGAGATTTGGCTAAAAAGTACACACTTGTCCTGTATATTCCTTTCTCATTCTCTCGCAGAAACAATTCTGTTTCTATAGGAAACGTCTAGAAGTGGAATTTGGCATCAATGAGCATTCAAGGATATAGATAAATTGATAGCATATTTTCCAGCTCAGTTTTGTCGTAAGTCAGTCTTTTGGTACTATACTCTGTCTAGTTCCTGCAGATATTACGTTTGACTAGCAATTACCTGGTTGCTTTAGCATCGTTTTACATAGTTATATATACAGAAATACTTTTAGTTGCATGTATACGGGAATGCGGAGGAAATATACTTACAAAAAGCACTCCTTGGAATGAGGAAAACGTTATATTGAGGACGAGGAAAAATAAAAGACCAGAAAAGTTTCGGACATCTTGCTGGTCCTTATCAAGTCGAAAGTATACTTGACCACTAATGAATCCGAGAATCTACAAAAGAAATTTGGACGTCAGTGCTACGTAGATATAAGATGGGTTCTTAACCATAAATTAGCCATGTTATTGCAATAAAGTGATAAACATACAGCTGCTTGGATTGTTCTTAAAAACAAAGCATCCTTATCTCGTTTGACTGTGAGAAAGGAACGCCATGAAACCACCAAGAGCTGCAGAAAGTAACTAGCGTGAAAACTAAAAAATCAATAATATACACAAATGAATAACATACATGCTGAACGCAGTGAGATTAATCGGAGATGCGTGGAAAAACGCAATGGTTTTGTTAGAAAGTTTGTTCTACTTACACGATTTGTCTTTTGGCTGGATCTTCGAATGAATCCTGTAGAAATTATGAAAAATATTACTGAATGAAGCACAGAAAAGAGTTTGGATTAAAAAATCTCTTCTTACGATTGGACCTAGCGCACTTCTCGCCCTGGGACGTATTTCAATATCTCTGTATTTTTCACAAACAAACTAAAATAAAAACAAAAGAGAGAGGCGTGAGCGACAGAGCACCGAAGACACGTCAGAAATGCTCGCACACTGAAAATTTTCAAGAACTGAGTTTGAACAATGATTAAGGTAGTGCCTTTGCATGGTACACTAGCCAAAGTATATGCGTGTCACTTCATCACCAGTATGTACTATGAGAAATATTTTTTCATGTAATATAAATTTATATGAATGTGGTAAAATAGACGCATAATGGTCATATGACTTACTTTTATTCTCTCAACGGAATGTTCGTATTCATTAGGATTAACTGTGAGTGTTCGAACAAAAAAATCGGCGGGATTGAAATTGACAGGATTTGGAAATCCAATACTACATCAAGGAAAAAGATATAAAACTACTTTAAGAGACACTAGTGGTCACACAATACTTCGAAAAAAACGTTTTCTGGAATATGATCATGCATTCCTATGTCAAATGTACACAGATCTTTGTACCTTCCGAAATACGAAACAGCCTCATTTCTTGGTCCCAGATACACGATTCGACCTTGAGCCACCAAAATGATTCTTAAAAAATCAGGAAATCATAAATATTTTTATATTTCAGTCTGTGTAGTCATTTGCGCGTACTTGTTAAACAAAGCGTAAACATCAGACGTTGGCTGATCAACAGTGCATATAACAGTAAATCCATTGTTGGTTAATCGTTGTAAGGTTTCAACTAGAGCATATGCCGACATTGAATCCAAGCCAAAGAGCGGATCGTCTGCAAACAATATAAACTTTCGATGTGCCATTAACTACAAAAAATGCGCAATTCTAGACGTTAACTTGGTGAGCACTGATTTTATACTATGCATGGTCATTAATAACACAAACTACCTCTATCTTTTCCATGTACAATATTTCTTTGTAGAATTGGTAAGATAAACCTGAATATATACATTCAATCCCTACCTCAGAAGCAATAGATAAACACTTCTTTACTCCTCGTGGAATCTGGTTGTGCAAGTTTGACGATCCAATTTTTGCATGTTCCCAAACTTTAAGGCCAAACTAAAGAAGTATTTAAAAATTAAAATCGACCGACTGAATATCAAATGAAATCTATGTGATACATATATTCTCGCCAGAATGCACCATGCAGTAGCATTTCAAGTGATTATGTAGGTTCTGCTCTTGTGCAAAAGAAACAAAGGCCAAATCCGCTAAGTTCAATGAACTTGCCACGCTTTATACGATACATTTGAAGCGCAAAATGGACATTTGAGAAGATCTAGACATAAAGATATACAAATCTTAGCAATGAAGAGCACACAATTGCCTCTTTCATAACTGCTTCCACCCTTGACGTCTTTTCTTCCCGCGAAATCCCACTATCCATTCTTAGTAATGCCTAAAAATTTCAAATGCGAAAAGTTCACTTACGTTTTGTTCAAGTCTACTCCTATCTTGGCGAGACTAGCACAAGTGAGGTCGACTTGACTTACTGAACTACCTGAAAAATGAGGTGTTCACGCACTGACAAAGATCCAACAAACACGTCTTCTTTCTCTACATAAGCAGACACTTCTCTTATTTCTATCCCAACCGGTTCTTCATGAACATAAACAGTACCAGTTACTTCCAACTGTTCGATCTTTCGATGAGCTAATACATTCAACAAAGTTGTTTTCCCTGCTCCGCTGAAAGAGAAGTATCGCTCAGGTGGTCAGTTTTTATGCTATAGTTTTGATTAGGAGGTTTACTGGTTAAAGAAAAATCTTCTATGATTCCAATTCTGCCGATGTTATTCATCAGTCTGCAAGGGGTAAAACAGAAAGATTCAATTTTGGCCACAGAAGTTTTAATACCTTGGTCCTACGATCGCAACGAGGCTTTTAGAAGGAATTTCACCATTTACTGCAAAGAAAACGCACAAATATATTTAGTTAAACAAGAGTTCCCTTTACTTTTTATGTGTTTGTCGGCGTAGTTCATTGGGACACTTACTATCGATATTGGAAACTAGAGAGCTTTGCATTTTATTTACCGGTTATGAGTCTTTAGTGACTAACAATTAAACGAAAGAGTTTTATTCAGATTGTTATTGTATGATGCTGGATTATTGGTCTGCCGAAAGGCGGAGTAAAGTAAGGACTAATATCGATTATATGTTTTTTTTGCAGTTGTTGTTGTCTTGAGGAACTCCGTCCAGTTACTGTTATCATAGGGCGTGCAGTATAACCGATGCAAGTCAAGAGCATGGATTATAATCCCAGTTATTTCCATCCGAAGAGTAGGCCTCATGCAGAGTGTGTACCCAACTATGCATTCTACGCGGTGTATTTAAACACAACTGTGCAGTGTGCTCTATGTGAATATCTGCATTGGCATTGAGTTTTAATTACCTCCGTATAAAATTTGATTGACTACAAACTCGATATTACCACGACGTCGCTTCAAGCATCGATCAAAGAAACCAGTCCGTTTGTGAACAAATGCATTAATATCTTCCCAGCCAAGAACTATCTGACCTCGATGAAAAGTAGAAGAGAGATCGAAACTTTTTCTACTTGTATTAAATGTGTTTAAACTACCATGGTTTCTTAAGCTTGAGTGAGCCGCCGAACCATTTTCATAACCAGTTATATTTTTGTTGCTATCGCTTGAACCATAGTAAGGATATGTCTGAGACTCTGTAACGTTATCATCTTCAGAGAGTAGATGATTCTTGTCCATATTGCATACCCAAGCTAGATAACCATTGCACTGAATTGCGCAGCATTCACCCTCAACCTTGCAACAACACCTTTGAACTGGTCTTCCCTAATCTTACCACATGAATAACATGTGGCTCAGTATATGAATTGCAAATACCTCATCAATCGAAATAATTTCCATCGAACCATGAAATACTATGCAAAGTGCTTGATACTTAAGAGCGCAATACTGCATGAATTGAAGAAGGGTGAGAAACTGATACTTTCAGATAACTATTATATATTTCAATAGAATATTTATCAGAAAGTACAATACAACTGCTCATGACTGTAAGTACTGACTGTACATTTCGTGCACGGTGAGAAATTATGATGGGTCGCAGTTATGAAGAGAGCAGAAGCGTTTTTTTAACAACTCTGGAACAGTCAAGCCCTGGAATTGACCATACATTAGAAATCATTCTCCAAAGAAATACAAAGACCAAGTCTAAACAACTAAATTATGTCGATTGTTGGGGCTCAATATTTGGTAGACCCATACTGTGCAAACGGTGTGAAAACAATGAACATTTGCTGACGCAGCGCGGTCGGTTAAAAAATTTTAACGCACGCAACTTTGTAGCTGACTGAAATATGTAATGACTTCGGGGCAAACTGTTTTACTGCTTGGTTTGCGTAGTCATTTAGTGTTTAGTCATTATCTAATGAGATTTCAGAACATAAGAAAGGATTTTGAGATTGCAAAAAAGCGAGAGCGTATAATTGCATTTGACATCGTTACACTGGGTGGAGTGTGCAAGTATCCCTGGAATTATTGGTAGCTGCCGCTGTCATGTCATCTGAGCCAGAGCCAAGTTCGGGTTGTGGTCTGAAGAGTTCCTCAAGTCTTGTACATATAACTTCTGTTCACTTCTCTCAAGATATTCTTTATTGTAATAAGCAGCCATACACTCAGTCGAAGTTGAGTGCTCGTTTACTGGAACTATTAACAGCATTTTCTTGTGTAGGCGCGTGTCAAACATCGTAACAGCTCGTGCTATACTTCCCAGGTATCAAGTCTGTGATATGTCTCTCTCTCTCTATATATATATATATATATAGTCAAGTTACTTTAGTGTCTAGTCACTGTTATTGGGGATCTGTAGATCGTTATAAATCTAGCCTAAAATTGTGCGGTTAATTTGTTTATATTTTTCAAAGCGTTCTTAAGCCTAACAAGAGTCTGATTCATTATTCGTTAATACGGTTTATTTATTTACTTCATTTGGCCTGTTTTTCAAAACGTTTAATAACCTGTTGACTGATAACGCCTTTACGTGAAATTGTGAGTAAATATTTGAAAATAACGTTGTTTGTTGTACCTTGGTAGCGTTGTGGAAGTGTATGTACTGGACAGATATCATTCAGAACTTCGATTGTGTTTGGAAGTACTTGCTTGAATATTAAATATCTCAATATATGAATTATTGCTTGTGCGTGTAATATAAACCTTCAGCTGGAAAATAAGCGAAATTCATGTTTCTCTTCTATGATGTAGACGTACAAAGTATGTACTGCCTTATATTCATACATACACAGATGAAAACATCTGTTCATATGTGATGTACATACTACAGTATCAGTAGCAGTATCATAAAAATTAGTCTAGTAAGTTGTGTGATAGTAGACTTTTTGTAACACACTGACAAGAGTTGAAACTACCATTATATTCTTTGGCTATTGATGAGACATCTTCCATAAGTTTGAAGATCTTTTCATTAAGAGGAGACTTGTGCCTTAGAGAATTGTTTGTTGAAGTTGAGCTACTGTAAGCCAAACAAAATTAACTCAAACTAGTACAAATAGAATTTGTCTTGGTGGTCATACTCTCTCCAGGCTTGCTTGACTTTTGTGAACAGTTCTGATGTACACTAGAAAATAAAATATGTCAAAAGGTGACAAATTACAGTTTTTTGTTGTTTTAGGCTTAGGCATGCTGCAACACAATCTACGTTGGAAATACTTAAATTATCTCAATGCTCTATTGCTTGCATTAGTTCTCAATTACTCATTTTGTAAGTAATTTTTAAATTGTATTTATAATAACACAAAATTATGTTAACTCTTTGAGTGACAATGTGACTTAATGTTCTTTACTTTGTTATTTTCTTCTGTCTAATGCCAGATCATATTTTGCTAAAGGCAGACTCAATCAGGTTGAGTTTGTAAAGTAGAATGTAATAAAATTTGTGTACTGAGGCCCCCTGTGTTTCATTCTGCTTCTTATTATAATATATCAGGCATAGGTGCAGAAGCGAATAAATGCAGGGCACAAAAAACTTGTCAGGCATGTATTCAATATAAAGATGCTGAATGTACTTGGTGTACTCAAAAGGTTTGCTCAATTTGTTATTTTTTTGTTTAATATATTTATAAATAATGTTTGCCAATTTAATATTTTATTTTGTTTCATAGGATTATGTACAAAGACAGAATGAATTAGACAGATGTGATTTAATACCATATCATAAACAACAGAATTGTTCAAATATTGTAAATCCTTTATCAGATGTGAACTCTACTAAGGTATGGTGCTGTTCAGAACAGTAGCTAGACTGTTTTGTTATGAAGTGTTGTTGAGATTTTGGTCACATTTGATGTTGTTGAAACCTTAGCCGCTGACTTCACTCGTTTATGTCACTCACCATGTTTTTTTTAGAATAAAAAGTTAACAAATACTACAAAAGTAACACCGCAAGAAGTTGAACTATCTTTGAGGCCAGGTAATGTACAAACATTTTTTTTCATGACTTCTGAGTGTGCATCAATCAGCAAAAAGTTTCTCTAACAATTTAGCTGAATATTGTGGAAGATTTTCTGGTGTACATGCTAAATGTGCTACTTCAGTTATACAGTTATGATATTCTTTCTTTACAGGGCAAAAAAAGACTTTTAATATATCTGTGCGAACACCAGAGAACTACCCAGTAGATGTTTACATGTTGATGGACATGTCATATTCAATGAAAGAGAATTTGCCTAGCGTAAAAAAACTTGGACGTGATCTAGGTACTAAATCTTGATGTGCAAGGCATATTGTAGAGATTTCTGTTGTCTAACTTTAAGATATGTTGATGTGAGTGAGATATAGCACTTACAAGCTGTTCTCAGTGTGTATAATATATTTGAAGGACTATCATGAAGAAACTATTACTGTCATCTCGATGCAGTTTTTTTGCATTATATATTAAACATAATGATGAAAAATAAATTAATAGGTTTCTTGCATTCACGTAAAGCGTCAAAGTATCTTAAGTTACGCACTGTTTTTCACAGATTTTGCATGGAAATTGTTTTGAAACAGTACCCTTTCTTTTGATGGTATCATTACTTTGAACAGGAGAAAGTAATTAGAACTAAGTCTAACAAAACAAGTTCTGGGAAGCTGCAACGTTGCTACTACAAAAACATGTAGTATCCTGAGTGATGACCGGATACTATATATTGTGATCTTTCTATGTTTCCAGGCACTGAAATGAAGGATATCACATCGAGATTTCGTGTCGGTTTTGGTACAATGGTAGATAAACCGCTAGCACCCTATGCTGAGCCATCACCTGATTAGTAAGTATTGTTGTAAGTTGCTTTGAAATTTGTTTGACCTACAGGTACTTTTGCCCAAACACTAAGTACAGTGTGCATTTTAATGCATTTTCATGTATTATAAGCCTCCAAAAATCAATTCCTAGACTGGAGTAATGTCAAACCTATGCTTTATAGCTGGAAAAAGCAAAACGAGACGGTACCTCCGTGGGTGTTCAGAAATAAACTTCCCTTGACTGTTAAAACGGACGTTTTTGAGGTAAGATGTTCATCGTGAACTCACAACATTCTCCCGCGTGCGTGATCACAAGGAGGTAAATCACACAGTCTTTGTCAGCTTCGTAAAGCCTATGCAGTCACTTTGGAAAAATTCTCAAGCTCAGCGTATGGTGATGTTTGGGAAGGCTGCAATTTACGCAGAAGAATCTGGAATCTTGTGGACAAGAATGCATAAGAATTAGACAGTACCAAACACCATTGCATGTACACTTAGCTTGCGAGTGCAGTAGAAACTGGAAACAAGACTGGAAATTTTGCAAATATTGTCTAGTGTTATGCTGTTGTACTGTGAACACTGACTATTCTCTGCTATATTTTTCAAACTTCATTTATCACTGATTCATGCAACTATATGGACTATGCACGGTTGGAGCAAATACTTTAATTTATCAACGTAATATTGCTTATATTGTCATACAGGCGAGCGTGCAATCTTCGAAATTATCTGAAACGATTGATCCGGCTGATTGCTGGACTGATGCTCTTATGCAAGTTGCTGTTTGTGAAAACGTGAGTGTTTTACCCGAAAACTGGTTGATAAACGACGAAGTACTGCCTTACATTAGCATCAAATTTTCCCTTACATCGCAAGTGCATTATACTTAATATTGGTGGCTTTCCGTTACCGTATTTGTATCATGTTTCGAGGAATAGGGTTATGAATATATATTATCAAAGCAATTTTTCTATTTGAAATGCTTT
>JAODVQ020282548.1:0-12637 GCA_025400075.2 Phenganax stokvisi
AAGAACGCAATTGTCGTGAAAAACAAAAAAATATGATAATTATGATTTCAGTTTTGATATGTCAGATTGTGCATAAGAACGAATTACAACGAATTACGACACGTGAATTACGACGAAATATGACGAATTACGTGATATGAAAACCAGCCTTTATAATCAGCGCTGTTCATGACTTGTCAAGTTGTCTCGGGGCAAGATCTGACGCGGGTGACTTGCCTCTATATACAGGGATCCTCACTTGGCCGGGACAAAATGTTGTCTCGGCTTCATGTGAACAGGGTCTTACTCCACATCTTTGTCGTCGTGCAGACCCACCGCGTTTCTCATAACATGACAAATGCGCACGCTGCGGCGTCTATTAAACTTTTAGCCAGCTTTTAGCGCTGCTTGAGCAGTCTTTATTCGATGAAAGCGCCGTTCATTGAAGGATATCGTTTAATCACGTAAATATGCTATGTGTGTGAACGTGTGCTGTGAAATTCAGCGAGTCTACAATAATAGAAGCAAGGCTAATTGAACAGTTTAAAGCTTTTTCCGGATCATTTGGGTTGTCAGCGTCGTCCTCATGAAGTGTGGCGTCTTTATCTTCGCACTAGTTATGGTAGTAGTAACCAAAAGGCTCTGAAAGACTGCATACCTGAGCCAATGTGTTTTAGTATGCCGCTGATTATTAAATGTGATTTGAATGTGTTTTATTAATTCAGCGCGGCGTTGCCCATTTTAGTTTATTCAATAAAATCCGGCAAAGGTAATTATTACTTTCCATAATATTTTGATAGCATCTGCTGCGACACTGATCAATATTCACAATGCCAGGAGACATTTTGAAAAACTGGAGAAGAAACCGGCAAGTAGCTAGCGATTCGTGCACAAAAGAAAGTGGCAGGGGTATTGGTATCAAACGAAGAATTTACAAATGGCAAATAAAACAATGGTCCACTGCACAAAATGCATTCATACAATGGAGGAAACTAACCAACAATGCTATCTATAAAGAGTTTACTAGTAATTATTTTGTAGTGAGGTTTATTGGAAGAAAATTCTGTAAATGCCTAAACCATTATAAAAGATGTTCCATAGCACCCGTTTTGCATATTGTAACCCTACAACACATTTTATCACTATTTATTGCATCGTAAAGTAGGTAAGGAAGCGTTAAAAGCCCAATAGTTTTTGGATTATTGGACGCTGTTGTCAATACTTTATTGACTTACAATGTGCGATCGGGTGTCTGATAAGAATGGAGCATGTAGCAAGCAAATTGACGTCCGAGGTGTGGGAGAACAGTTTCTTTTACTGAGGCAAATGTGCCTCACCTCTAAACACTAACGAACTGCAGCACAATTATGGGGCCTGTAATTGGAGGATCGGGTGTGTGCACATGAATCTGTTATCTAGTATACTTTGATTTTCAGATTTCTCAGCCATGTTTTTCTGACGTTCATTGACATTGAGTAAACATATTCATTCAATTGTAATGATCAGGGGCCGGTTGTTCGTACGCCGTTTAGCTTAAACGGTAGATAAGTCAGAGTTCAAAAACACTCGCACAAATCTAAAAACTTTCAAAACAAATCTTATCTAATTAACCTATATTTAAGGAACACATACATGTGATTTCTATTTTGAATTTATCCACCGCCGTTTAAGCTAAATGCGCTTCGAACAACAGGCCCCTGGAAAATAAAGATTTCCAAATTATTGTGCGTATCAACTTTTAAGATATGGTTGTGAATTATTAAATGTTGTTTTGCGGCAGTAGATCTTCCGTAAGGTAAAAGTAATTTTGAGTCAGAGTTGCAACTGTCGAAATTTTGCTGCAGATATAATTGGAGCTTAAAAATGCACAAAAAGAAGTCATCAGCTGCAAGTTTCGTATCCTGCACATGAAATGGTGAAAAAAATCTAGGCTGTCTTTAATTCTTCAAAGAAATTAAAAGGCATTTGGTGTTTATCTAATACATTTTAAATGATAGAATCTTTCTGGTCAGGTCTGTTGTGAATGCAACACCCATGCGAAAAGTGGGACCCTCAAAACTTTGCAGGTATATTGGTAATGTAATCTTTATCAACTTTCTGTAGGAATATGGTTGCATGTTTGCATTTAGAAGGTTCTTGAGTCGGTCACTTTGCAATCTGTACAAGTGACATTTTACATATGAGAAACACGAGACTATCTACTCAACACACCAAATCATCAGTTTCTGAATTAAAATGCAAGTTTCTTCATCAGTAGGTAAATATATTGATCGACTTCCATGCTATGTAAATTGTTTGCATCGCCTTGCAACCTCATAAGTAAGCCACCAAATGACACATAAGCAGATCTGGAGAACAACCAAAGAAAGGACTATTAGTGACACTTAAACTGTGAAAGAAACTATTACTATATTATGATAGTATCATATGTTTTGCTTACAATCTAGTAGGTGCCTCAACAGAGCTCCCTTCTTCATCAATACGATATGTTTTACCATACATGACATACTCAAACTGGTCAGCTCTTGATGGCATATTGTCCATAGGTTGATACTCCCCCTCGTCTGGGGCCCCATCTTCTCGTAGAGTGGATGCAAGCACAAGACGAAACTTATCACCTGGATCAACTGGATATACTTGAATGTTCACATCAAGAATAAGATCCATTTTGAAACTTTCACTTTCACAATGAAGCCTTGAGACTGCAAGGGTAATTATGAAAGGTATTACAGGTTTCCATATAAACTTAGTAATTTACTCTATGCTGATCATCGCTGGCCCATTTTGTTTGTCCAGGTGAGACTCATGTCGTTAAATAAATAGCATAACCAACACGCACATTATTCCAGAATTTCTTTGAATAATAGGGGAGTTTTTTGGAACCAGGAATAATAGGTTAAATATAAGAATATTAAGAATAATACGCCAATATTTTGTTAAAAGCAATTAAGCATTTTCAAGAGTTAAAACTTAATCATCAAAGTAGTAATAAAATTCTTGTTTTCCTGAATGTGGTATGACTTGATATTGATTGAGTTGGAGAATAGCTTTGAGAATAATAGGTGAGACAGTTTGGGAATAATGGGCGAAAGTGTTGGGAATGAAGGAATAGAATAATGGGTAACTTTTCAGGAATAATCTGAGTGTCCCTACCAAGGCAAGCTCCCTATTTCTCTATTTTATCATTTCACTCTTCAACTATTCATTTCACTCCCATATGCAATGAAGTAATCAAAAGTGATAGATGATCGATTTCATTGACTAGCTAATTGCGGATAATAATTTGGTCACGTGGATTCACCTCTATCAAATTTCTTTCCATCTGGATTGATGTCTTTCACATCAAAAATATCCTCGAAAAGAACACCAGCCATCGCCCTTCAATCGGTCGATGTCTCGATGAAATTATATACACGTAGGTGATGATCAGTCAGACGGAGTGATCATTGTCAATTTCTGGTTAATTAATAAAAACTTAAAAGGCTCAGCCAGTGGTGGACAGTGGGCTCAGCATGGCAAAGCCATCAAAGTGAAATTTTAATAATCCTCCAGGGTCCACCCAGTTTCAATATACTTAGGAATAAAATTTGAGAAAATTAAATTATTTCAAAGGGAAATTTTATTGTTTTTCGAGTATATTTCTTTAAAACTGATCAATGATACGTGTATAATTTACTATATTTCTCCATTTTATTTCGAAATGTTATTTCATCCCCACTACACCCTAACTAAGAACTACAGCGCACGTGTATATGCAAGATGGCGGCCGAAGTCGAAGATACGCGTTCGGCAAAAGCGCATCGTCAACGACAATCTGGGCCTAAGGCAGAGAAGAAAAAGAAACAAAAACACGCGAAAAATGAAGATAGTAACCACAGGAACCCAAAAGCTTTCACATTTCAATCTACAGTGCGAGCAGCTCGACAACAACGACGAAAACTCGACGTTCAAGCAAAGAAACATCATGTGCCATTAGTAGATCGTACCCCACTAGAACCGCCACCTATAGTTGTAGCTGTAATAGGACCTCCTAAAGTGGGAAAGAGTACGTTGATTGGTTCGCTATTGAAAAACTTTACGCGACAGAATCTTACAGCTATCAAGGGTCCAGTTACTATTGTGTCAGGTGGGTCACCTGGTCTGTAGGTTACAGTAAATTTCTTATGTCGGGCTACTGACATTAGTACCCGAGCGTTTGAGATTAAACACAAGTAGAAAAAGGTGGTAATGATGGATGTGAATATTTTACGTTATCGTGCATAACATTAGCCTCCACAAACTGGGGTGAATTGCTTGGTCCAGGACCTTCACTTAGATTTCTGGGTTACCAGACTCATGTGCATGTTCGAACGACTGACCTTTAATTTACCTGCACTGAGTGCTCCAAGTGCTATGTTTTTACTGGCGGAAAGTGTCTGCACTGTGCTGACGCAACATATGTTGTATTCAACATATGTTACATCCATTTTCGCTTGAACGGCAGGACCTATGTAGGTCCTGCCGTTCAAGCGAAAACTTGATGACCAGCAGTTACAAAAGGCTCAAAAATCTGCTTCGTTTGAGTTTTCGGAAAACTTTTTAAACGTTTTGTGGAAAAAAACTTACATTTTAGGGCTTTGCAGATCATGTGTGCTACAGTTTAAACATCTTTATGATTACTGCTTGATGATATGAACAAAAGATTTGTTGTTCTGGACTTGAAGACGGAGAAAAACATTAAAATTCCTCACGTTAGTAGCATTGAAATTGAGTGAACTAAGTGTGAAATATAAGCTGTGAAAAAGGGCTTTAAAGGAAATAGGTTTCCACACATAACAACTTATGTTTAATTCTTATGAACTGCGAAGACTTGTTTAAGGGGAAGATATGAGAAGTTACGGATGAGGAACAAGCATTTTAATTGCTCAATCTATCAATCATAAATTTCATATCGTAGATACTTTTATAACTCCTACAGCGCAAAGTACAACTGCACAATTATGCTGCTTCTTGTACGCATTGTAAGTATATTCAGAGTTGAAAAACGCATATTTATCATTTAACAAGATGTAAAAACCATTGCCAAGCAAATAATCCAAAGAAATAGTCACAGAAAGACACACAGAAATCTCTTTGCCAAATTTTTATTTGCCCACAAACAAAAACAAGTGTCGGTCTGCAGTAAGTTTCATTGCCTGCCTGCAAGACCTGTATGGCATCAGCATAATGCAGACACATTTTGATCCCAAGCACTCAGTCCAGGTATCTTAAAGGTCAGTGGCTCAAACACAGATATGGCTAAAAAAATAGCCAAAATCCACCAGAAGAGGCCAAACTTTAATATTTTCAAAGGCCAAAAAGAAGCCAAATGGCAAACTTGTATACTTTGGGCTTGATGCCTCAATTGAGTAATCAGGAAAAAGAGTAGTAGAACTTAAGTACATTGTAAATCAACCTCTTACATCATTACCATATGTGGAACCTATTTCTACCATTGAAAGTTGCTAACATTGTTAACAATTACTGTCAAATGAAAAAAGACCTTAAAAAGCTGAAAGGCTAAAATATTTTTCGAGGCTAAGCAAGAGAAAAGAAAGTCAAAACTGAGTTATTTGGTCTCCATGTGGCCAATCTGACAACTCTAGTGGATTTCTCACAAAAAACTGTCTTTGATTTATTAATCATTAAGTATGTGCAATAAATGCCTTCAAGACTAGTGAGCTAATAACAGAAAAAGAAAAACTGAAGGATGTTACCTATTAATGGACTGTCGCTCTTACAAGATATTCATTTAGTTTCACAAAGCTTACTATGTTGAATGATGTTGTATGTTATGTGTTTCATCTATATTGGCACATGTATTCTGTTTTCATATGCTGACCATGCTCTTATGTATACTCAAACAGTTGAAGCAATTAAAGATGGCAGCATAAAGGCCAGTTCACACAGGCAATTTTTGTTGCGATTTTTCTCCTTTTAGTGTATGTGATCGAGTAGGTTGACTGGCGAGTACCAAGTATACTTGCCAGTTATCCACTCTATCACACCGTTCCACACGAGAAAAATCGCATTGAAAATCGCCCGGGTGAACTGGCCTTAACATGTCTTTGAACTGGTTCTACACTTCCTCATGTTGATTATCAGATTGCAAAGCATGATGCTCACATTGATGTTCTCGTTGATGCAAAAGTCTATGCTGTTGACATTATCATACTTCGACCATAAACTTCCAACATAAACAAACACTCTTCATTGTGACTTGGCATAAATTATCATCAACAGATAATATTTAGCAATTGACCAATCACAGATGGCTATAAATTTTGTGGGGAAAATTAAGTGATGGAACAAGCTATATTACAAGGCCAATTAAAGACTCTACTGTACTTGTAGTTTAAGTTGGTACAGGGGGGGTGCGCACTCCCCCCAAAATTTTCTAGTACCCCCCAGAAAAATTCGAAAATGGCGTGCGTACTTTAATTATAACTTCGGAATTGTTACGTCAATGCCACGAAATTTCTAAATGTTTACCAACATTTTTACTTTGCGTATATCTTCGTTGTTATTTACAACACTGCCAAAAAGTTTGGTGTAACTATAAATATATATGGTGTTAACATCTCCAAAAAGTTTGAAGAATAGATCCTACAAAGGCTACATAGAATTTTAACTTTGTGTAATTTTAGTATTTTCCGACGGTCACTTCCCGCGTATGAAATGTTTGACCTTTGACATTGTTTAGCCCAGGGCCCCGGTTAACCCTTTGCTAGCGCACCAATGCACTCCCCTAGGAAAATCTGCACCCCTTCTGTCAGATGAGCATTGATCCGCCCCTGGTTGAATCTATGCGTAGGCCAACGTAGCGACCCTCTTCCAACATATTTATACATGAGATATTCTCAGGCCCATAAATAGTACTATTAGTTTTCAAGTTTTTTGATAATTATCATTCAGACGCTATCTCATGTCCCAACACCACCACCTATAATGCAATTTGTGCAATTTTTGTAGACATCTATTCCAAAGTCGTCAAATTCCTAAACATTACCCCCATAATGTTTAGGGCCAAATCTTTGGTAAAGTAATGAGCAAGGTGCACAACTTATTTGCTGGCATAAAAATGTTTTTGTCAGGTCTATGAGTGCATTGCCCTACATAGTTACTGATTTGCTATAGATTTTAGGTTTTGTGAGTTTAAAGGTTGAGCATACCGTAAATGATCCAATAAACGCCACCTATCAAATAAACACCTCGTGTCTAATAAACACCCCCCCCCCCTTGAAGCGTGCATCAGTATTTGACGCCTCTCTCTAATAAACCCCCCGTCTCTAATAGACACCCCCCAAATCTGACTCTAATCTGACATAACTGACTCTGATATCGAAGAGGCAACTGACAGCATTAACAAGGTTGACCTGGATGACGATGAAAACATAGACATTGACATTGATCTATGAAGGACATAGTGTTTTACATTACCATTATGATAATATTATTATTATAGTGGGTTATCGATTGGCCTCAGAAACTGTATATTTAGTCTTAGTTTTGTTTTCGTTTGTTCACAGTAAAGTGATAGAAATTATATAAACGCCTCTCTCTATTAAACGCGTCGTATCCTATCCAAACCGGATACCGTTAAAAAAGAACCGATAGAACTGGTTTTTTCGGTTTTTTGGTAACAGTACTTGGAAATTTGAGACCCCGTTCACGAACTTGTTTAGACTTTTTATACAACTGCCGCATCACTCTTATAAAATTTAAAATACGCTTTTATTTGAAAGCTTTATAAAATTAAGTACCTTAGCTTGTAGCTACAGGTTCTCAGCTAAAAATACAAGCATGTCCACTTTGTCAGGGTTTAATTGTGATCGCGCAGATGTGCTCACAAGTCATGCTTTGTTAGAAAGTTGCTCGCTTGCAGAGAATTGAGGCCTGAATCAGGCTGAATGGATAGGTATCTCTTGGCAAGCTGACTGCATGAAAAGTGGGAAAACATCTTCATGTTTACGCCGCCAATAAAGAGGAATTTTATCTCCGTCGATCCTTGGATGTTCGTCGGATCGTCAGAAATATTAAAGGATTTCACGTTTTTTCCCGCTTTTTTGGTTTTCCAAATTTTGAAGAACCAAAAACCCGGTTTCTTAAAAATACCAATATTTATCGGTATACCGATAAACCGCCTCAGTCTAGCTATACAATTTCATTTTATGTGCTTTTATCTATATTCCATTTCTAAAATGTTAAATTCTTGCTTGCCTGTATTATGGTTAACATGAAGTTGTAATGAAATAGTATTTTTGAAGAAATAGAACAGTACATGTTGTGTACCAAATGTATGCTAACCCTCCTAAACACCCAATTTGACTTTAATCAGCCTTATGGTAACTTTTTCCAGGAAAGAAAAGACGCTTAACCATCATTGAATGTGGAAATGACATGAATATGATGATCGACATTGCAAAAGTTGCTGACTTGGTAAAGCATTTTTACCCGATGCAGTAAATATTTCGTATATGATTGCGTGCGCCACTGGTAGATTCTGTCTAGGTTGCATTCCATTTCATATTTACTGGGCTTTTTGAGGGGGCTTCAGTAGTGCAGTCGCTAGGACAACCGCCTGTCACCAGTGAGGACGTGGGTTAGGTTTTCTCCGGGTGTTTCGGTTTTCTTCTACAGGGAAAGTTGTCAGGGAGGGCTAGAATAAATAGGTTAGGAAAGTAATGATTGATTGTTGTAAAAATGAACAGTCCAGGGTGATATTATTTATACTATACACATTAAAAATTATTGTAAATAGTTACATAATTCAGCTGATGCTGCAAGGTTACTATATGTAGACCTATCTATCTATCTATCTTTCTATCTTATGATTTATGTACATAAAACTGAAACAAATGGTTTTGAATTCTTTCCTAACTTTGAGTTTAATGTATGTTTCAGGCTTTACTTCTTATTGATGCGAGCTTTGGATTTGAAATGGAGATTTTTGAATTTCTCAATATTTGTCAAGTTCATGGATTTCCGAAGATCATGGGCGTTCTTACTCATCTTGATCTTCTGAAAGATAACAAATCTTTGAAGAAAACAAAGAAGAGATTAAAACACCGTTTCTGGACTGAGGTCTACCAGGTACTGTATCTATATACTGCATGTATGCAGTTGTTCAGGTTTTTTTGTGCCCGTTTTCATCGTTCTGTGTACGCTGCACGCAACTTGTAAACGAGGCTCCATAGCAACATATTTTTAGGTAACTTCATTTGGCTATCAAGCCTCATTCACATCACATTTTTCGTATGTAGATCTCCTATACTATTTATTGGTTATTACAGAAATTTCCTGCGTGTGTGTTAGCTACTTTCCTGTCTTGAGGTTTCTGGTTTTGAGACGCTGTTTTTCATTCATCCCTACTTTGATATTTCATGAGTAATACAACAAGGAATCAACACTATCGCTCTCTTGATTCGGTAATGAACGTCCGAATTCCATCTCGTACAAGATCGTTTGTAATATGTGCCTCGTTTTCAACACACTCTTTGACATCGGTTAATTATTTTCCTCCTAAATTATTTTTTTCCTTTACAAAATAAGAACTATTTTCGTGCCCTCACGTATATTTAGAACGCAACTAGGGACGAATCAGTGCCGTTTATAATAATAAACGCTCTCTTTAGCCTGGTTCTCACATGTCACTGTTGAGTGGTTATGAGAGCTTTGCGACTTCGGCGATACACAGAATGAGAACCTGCTTTACACAACAGCGAGCATCGCCGACCCATTTTCATGAAACGAAATAGGTTGTTTCTCGCGATCTCGCCGATGAGTTACCGTGTTTCGGCGATATACTACACTTGGGTCTCGCTGATCATCGGCTACGTGATCGCTGACTTGAGAGCTAGGCTTAAGCCTGACCCTGATCTTAATCATCTCACTGTAACTCTTGCTGTTAATTTAAACGACATCTTTTCTGGAGTTTTTGCCGTTAACGATATTTTTCGTTTGAGAGTGGTCAGAAAAGACGAAACTTTTGATCCTGTGGTTTATCTGATTTTCGCCGACATGATTTGAATCACCCGACGAAAATCGCGTAGTGTTCTCCAATTGAGCGGTCTGGGGAAAACCCGAATCGTTCAGCAGTCAATAGCATACCAGGATTTGCTCTAAAACGGGACCAGAAAAAACAAAATCATCTTCTTCACGGTTTCTTTATAGGGAGCGAAGTTATTCTACATCTCAGGAATTTCTCATGGTCAATATCCCAAGACTGAGATTCATAATCTTGGAAGGTTTATATCTGTGGCCAAATTCAGACCACTTGCGTGGAGATCATCTCATCCGTATGTTTTAGCTGACAGGTATGCGCCTTCACTCTTTACCACAAGTACGTAGCTAACGAAATGTCGAGATTGGCACAGTAGCTAGATGTTTACAGCAAAGAAGTGGTGTTGATGCCCTTTCATGTTCTTTTGTTCAAATCAAACTTCTTGTAGAATCGAAGATCTTACAAATGCAGAAGAACTACGTAGAAATGCCAAGTGTGATCGTAAAGTGTCATTTTATGGTTATGTCCGTGGGGCTAACGTAAAACCAAGCAGCAAAATTCACCTCTTAGGTAGAGAAAGGTTATACGTCCTGATATTCTGTTGCGAAGCGCTTGCTCTACTGCTGTCGTGGAAATGTTTATATTTTAGGTGTCGGTGATTTTCAAGTGAAAGATATCAGTAAATTACCAGACCCTTGTCCTTTGCCAGAGAGGGATAAGAAAAGATCTCTAAATGAAAAAGAGAAATTGTTGTACGCTCCAATGTGCGGTGTTGGCGGCGTAATGTATGACAAAGTACGTAACTACGTAACTGACAGAGTCAAGTCTACAAAAATTACTAAGATTCATTTGTCACGTAAGGATATTGTACCTTCTTTTATTCAAGATTTTTTAGTGGTGAGACCAAAGTATAGTAAAGCCTACTGTCCGTACACAGTAGTCGCCATAGTCGGCAATTTCATATAGACTTTGTTCTTTATTAGAGAGGTTTAGGTTTGACTTCCATTACCAAGTCGACTACCATATGTCAAGACTAACCAATGAGATGCGTCCATCCTAATTGATTGACCAATTAAATATAAGCTTAGGTAGCAAAAAGTAGTGGTAGCGGTAGTGAAAGTCAAATCTGAACATCTCTATTATTGGAGAAGGCACTTTCTGATTGACGAGATCAAATAGCCAGTGATGATAGACATTTTGTGCCTGCGTTCTTTTGTCACCTCCCCAAGCGCCAGAAAGTTTCATGCATTGTAATGCAGTCTGTTTTTTACATGGACTTTCATCGAGCTTTGCTGCAATAAATGCAATATACTGTATGTCTACCAGGATGCTGTGTATATTGATCTGGGTGGAAGTCATCACAATAAGAAAATAAGCGAGGACGTTGAGCAACAGGTGAACGTCAGAATATTTGATATGTTTGTAGAATGCTATATTTAATTGTATTAGAATGTGTACGGTTGACATAGCGCCAAATTTTAATCGTTAATTATTTAACTCACAATATCAAGGTTTTAAATATAACACTGCATGATAACACTTTTACTGATTATATTTTGTATTTTGAATGGTTTTATTAGACTGAAGCAGCTCCTGAAAATGAGTTTTTATCTTCACTATCAGGAATGCAAGAAACAATTGATGCCAAGCTGGCTTCCAGTAAACTTTCTTTGTTCAAGGTACTCGACAATGAATTCATATTTGAAACATCCTAATCTAGCAGACTGAATTGATAGTTTTGGTACATTTCGGTTCGCAACTGGGTTAAAGTATATTGGCGGATGTATTCAGTCGTTTAATGTTTCTTGTTTATGTATTTGTTTTCAATCTTTTCGTCCTCTCATGGTTCTAGGATTCGTTGCCATTAGGACAAGAGGAAGTAGATGGGTTAGTGCGTGTACTTTCGAAATTCTGTACCTGTTATTTTTATACTCTTGTTGTTATACTACAAGTTGCTGAAATTATTGTGCAGCTGAAGATAATTCTCTTTAGTACTCCACAATACAAAATACGGAATAGTGTAAAAAGTGTAGTTCCTAGCAAATAACTCATTCAACTGTAGTTCAAGTGAATGTTTTTACTGACTCAAATATGAAAGGGAGCTTTTTTGAGGCATTTGGTTTTATATTTTTTATTGGGAAAGACAGCATTTTTAAATTTTGCTGTTTAATATGGAGTTCAAAATCAGTGTTGTAATATTCGCGACAGGATGCCGATTTAAAGTGCACTCTCGAGATTTTACAGCTAATATCTGGTCTTCCGTTTTGATGACATTATCTATATAATAGCCTCGGTTACATCTCAATCTTTCTAAATTTCATTCCAGGTGGAAAGTTCCAAGTGAAGAATTGGTTCACGAAAATGGCCGAGTACGACGGAGAGCAACGTGGAACGAGGAAAAGGGTGATGACGTAAACGACGATGACGAAAGTGATAACCAAGTCGAGAATGAGATAAATGGTATCCCAGATTTTGAAGAAACTACTGATACAAGGAACGAAACAAACAGGGTACAAAAAATGAAGGTACGGAATTCAGCACTTTTAAAGAACGAGTATAAGTTAATTGTAGTCACAGCTTGTACAATAGAGAGCTTAAGCTTCGCGTTCAACGGCAAACGTCAAACGGCAGGCGAAA
>JAODVQ020282655.1:0-12635 GCA_025400075.2 Phenganax stokvisi
GGAAATCAGCATTTGCTGAAAAGGCTAATGTGTTTAAATAAAGTTGATCTATCTAATCGTGGGCATCGCGTGAGACGTATAATTATCGTTGAGCTGTAGGACGTCAAGTGTAGACTCAACAAGAATTACAGATAAGGTTGACTGAACTTTCCTAAGATACTGCTTCCTCTACTAAAATTTTTAACACTGGGTTTTGAAATATTTATATCAATGTATTCCACACGATGTATCTTGTCTTTCTAGACTCGCAGCAAGATATGGATGGTTTATCCAAGGTGCGTACTATGTCGCCATGCGTTGTACACTTTACTTACGAAAGGGGGGCAAGGAGCTCTGAAACTCAACGTGCTGCAGCGTTAAGTTCACTTAAGTGCTTAATATTGCATGTTGATGTAGTTCCATTATGTACGCAACATAATCTTTTTTATTTTAGGAACCTCCTAACGACCACGGCCCCGGGACCCCTGGCGGTGATTCTACGGAATTTGGTGGAATGTTGTCCTTTAACCAAGATGGGGTAGGTGCAAAACTTTTATCCTGAACTGTAAAGTCGAAGCACCAAGAAAGAGCAGCAAACGAGGTCTGCGAAAAAGTTTGAATTTTCTGGCAAATCTGCCTGCCTGTAACTTTATTTGTGTCTTTACCTCATCTAGGGATTTCCAAGCTAGAAATTGGGAAAAGTATCACAAGATTTCATCGCATAGGTTCGTTTTCTGCGTTTGCTTTACCATGAAACCTCTTAGCCAGTGAATAGAGATTCTATTTTTCCTGGTCATAGAAAATTGACAGAAATTAGTCAGTTAGCCAGCCCCAGCTAGAATTATACCGTCGGGAAATTACGGCATAGTCGCATGATAGCGAGGCTGTGGGAAAGGTGGCCCTTGTTTAGTGACCTCCATATGTTGTAAAAACAATGTTTACTAATTGCTATGTGTCTTTTTAGATCAAATCCACGACATCGGAAACAATAGATAAGTGTGGATATAGAACTATTGACAATTTTATCGCTGCAGCAAAAGTGAGTTCTATTTTAAACGATTTTTATGAAAATTTCGGTTGGGTGAGGCAGTTATGCGTTCAATGAACGCTGGTAAAAATATGTGAGCTCCAGGATTCAAAAACTACTGGAAATGGAAAATGCGATCGGTTGTTCACTGATGTTCAAGTCAAGGAAATTATTTTGCTTTCATAATTTCAATTACTTAAACTGAACTGTTTATCTGGTAAAGTGTATTTGTCTATAAAGAGATCCTTGCTGTACTAAAAATTGTTTACAAATGTAACGTGGAGAAATCAGCAAACGTTAAGGCAGGACGATGGTGAACACTAAATTCGTGCGTTCAGTAAATGAATACATTAAATCACTGTTTTGGTGTTCTAGTATTCATTTTAAACTTGTTTTCGATGTAGTCGGTGGTACTATGTTGACTTTTGTTCTTGATCATCGAAGGAAATCATTTCCAATAGGCTGACACAAGATTGCACTCGTCAGTATTTGTGGACAGTGGAGCTCACTATAAGCGTCGATACCTACAAGGAAATCAGGTTTTAGACGTTTTAGCAAACATTTACCAAATGTCAAAAACTGCAGAAGTGTATTTAATCCTTCTGCCAATAAAGTCATAAAAAAGGCGATAAGATTTACTTCGGAACGTACTCTAAGAATTCCGATATACCTTCAACGTTTAACCGAGGAATGAAAATCCTTCAAGCTGTGTTTTGAGACGTTTTTTTATGAAATAGCTGCGTTGTCAACGAGAAGTTGCAAGTGATTTCGCCACACGTTTGTGCGGTCTAGTTTGAAAACGTTCCTTGGTGTGTAATGTAAATAGCTAAATGAGTTTCCAAACGTTGTATATTGACTTCCAGTCAAGTACATATGCATTATTGTAATGAATTGTTTAAATATATTCATATAAGAATACTTAGAGTCTTTGCATTGAATGTTATCGCAATGGTCCCCGCGAACCGTTGTTCAGCCATTCTCCCCATAGGTTGCAGTTGACGTGCTGCCCGCAAGCAGTTATCTGTAAAGTCCACGGTATTTTCCCCATACGTAATATAAAATCTTACGAAACGTTTAAAAACGCTTTGAGTTTCTTGACGAGTTTAACCGATAATCTCAAGTTGTTTAAGTTGGTCGATGTGGCAATAATTGAGTAAGAATGTTTATTCCAATGAACTGTGAGCACACTATAGCTGCGCGGAAAGCTGCAACAGAATTTGACAATTTACAACCAGATAATCACTCTACCTGATTAAACAAGGCTTTCGTTTTCCTTTGAATTCCCTCCCTTGCTAGCCTCTTTCTCAGTAAACGCGATATACGAATATGCAATACTACCAACAATACTAAACAAATTGAAAGTGTTACGTGAACACAAACACATTCGATAAAGTTTTTATAATCTTAGCATATCCTACCTAATATTCAGTCCAATAAAGTTCCAGATACTATATTGGTAGTCCCCGCCAACAAACATGCCAATATATGCAACAAGAATGTTCTAAAAGACAGTCAAGCTATTTTGAAGGAGTAATTAATAGGGATGATCAGATGTAGCTTTGTTTCAATTGTTACAATATTTCTACCAAAAATTTAAATTTTGCAATTCTAACGATGTGTTACGTCTTAATTCGCGTTCTAATCAATGCACTTCAGCTCACCTTCAAACAACCGACTACCGTGGTCGTAAGAGCGGAGTTCACAGCCGTGCAGAAGACTATTGAATACATCAACAGAAATCTAAATTGGAACCATGATATATGTAGAGAAATATGATGCGATAGACGGTTGGTCTATGTTATACGTTGTGTGGCAGTTAGTATTGTCTGATGTGCATGCACTACTTACCCCACGAAGCACGAAATCAAGAACTGAAAACAAAATATTGGATTCGACCATTCGTCGTAATGCAGAGCCTAAAAATATTCAGCCGTCTTGAATGCATCACGGCTAATTTTTCCTTAATTTATTGGGTTCACTCTGGTTCATTAGTAACCAGTTTTTACCCAAGTTGCCAGAAAATTTGCGTTGAAAACGCTTCAATAATGCTTCAAACACGGCAAAGTGCAAGGTGCGTCGCCTTTGGCCTTAGTCGATGTCTCTGGGTTGGTGTCAGAGCGAAACGTGCCATTCTCGTCTCTCAGCCCCTGGGAACGAGGATGACTGCCGTCTCCTCAGGCCCTGGAGGACGAAGGAAAACTATTAAATTTCTCGAAGTTTAACGTTCCCATGATCCTCTAAGGACCTGTAAAGGAGGCAGCGAAGATCTTCTTCATTTTCTCAGCCCTGTCCCCAGGCCGAGCTCGCACGCGGCCTGAAAAGCGAAAGCAAGTTCGCCTGGAAACGAGGAAGCACAAAAAGCCGCGCTTAAGAGGGGCTCTGGGAACCTGGGTAAGCGTTATTATAGGATCTTCAAAGCATCGTTTTTCTAACGTTTGTGATCGCATGCACCTAAAAGCCATAAAGAGGGAAATACAATAGACAAACCTTTTGAATATCACCAGTAAAATAAGCGATCAAAGTCGCTGGGATTAACATCAGTACAGCGTTGTAGTATAACAACCCATACTTGCCTAAATCCTACGTAATAAATGAACGTTGATTGACATTTGCCGTAACTTCATAAGTTATTTTAGAAGTAATAAAGCAAAATACACAAGAACCAAACCTACCTCTATATACAGCTTTTGTTTGACCAAAACGCCTATATATGATGATGCATACGAACATGAAGACCGACTCGTTACGTTGTTACGTGGCGGTAGAGATTGATGAACAATGTTCAAAATTCGGAGGGCTCACAAGTCATGACTGTACAAGTTCTCATCATGCAAATTGCAAAATAATTCATGACACAATAATTTTTCAAGTCAATTACAGAGTCTCAAGCCTGCAAATTAGTCAAGACCGTTTCCTATTTTTTTTCCACCGAAACAGAATTGTTCAATGCAGCTGTGTTTTGTGGGTGCACTTATCATGGACCAAGAACTAATTTCATTCAACACAAAAAAAGCGATGGTGAACTCACCATTTGCAGCCGTAAAAAAGTCACTAATCAACACATAACTATAACCAGTAATGCTAAACGCCAAGTCGTCGCTAGAACGAACACAGTAATAAGACAGTTAGAAAGTTCGTGTAATAGGTATCTTTGTTTACTTACAAGAAATACATCTACATCATATGGGCTGGAATGCCTGCACTGTAGAATTATTGATCAGATTCGAGTCGTTTACCTTGCCGCTATAAGAGCTCCTCCAATCATCATGAACACTGTCAGTTGTATTGATGAAGACGCTATTTTCCTAGCAAAGTAAAACGGTAATGTTTAAAATTCAAATTCAGTAAATGATTTTCCGTGTAGAGAGTTATACAATAAAGCCTGGTTCTCATAAGTCGTAATTCTTCTCAATTCACCAGCGATGCCTATATTTTGTGATCGTAGATCCGCAAAATCTTTTGTCTATTGGAATAAGGTTTCTGTTTTTAATCGCTGAACATCGCTCATGAATTGCAATGAATTATGATGCACGAAAATCTGGCCAAAGTCATACGCGCTGGCGTTTCGTGACGCCAATTTATTCCAATCAGCTTCTACCGTAGTTAAGCAAAATTACGGTGTTGTTTCTAGTGGGATGGATTCCCAATCACCAAGCAGACGTTTTTCACCAAACGTTTTTCCAAACGACCAATCGTTTTCCAAAGCTAGACCAAACGTTTTTCACGTTTTTCACTTAAAGACGTTGTTCACCAAAGCTTAAAGACCATAAGCACTTACTTTAATATCAATCTTTCGCCAATCATCGTCATCCAGATACTAAATCTTCTAAGAACCGTCATCATTGGGATACTAATAAGTAACATACAAAAGAAATAAAAACGCCAAAATTCTCAGAAAACAGAGAAATAAGAAAGATCCACAAAACATGAAAAAAAAATTATTAGCAGAGACAAAACGTAAACCTTTCTGAAACGTTCACACAAACATGTGTTCTACAGTCACAAAATTGGTATATGCAGTTAGTCAATTTATCCATCATGAATGACCATCATCTCTGCAAAGTTTTGTGAGAATCTGTGCAGTACTTCATGAACTATTTTGCTTACAGACAGACAAACAAAAAAAACAGAAAAAGGAAACAGCAGTAAAATATTAACCTCTTTGCGAAGGTAATTACCTCAATGTTTTTGTGCTACCTAAACCAAAGATGAGATTTCCAACATAAATCAAAGGTAATGGCCATACCTATGACAAATCACACTCTATTGGTCATTCAATCAACAGAAGGAAAAGCATAAAACAATTGCACAGGCAAATATTTTTATATTAAAACATGTAGTGATAAAAGAGAGCAAAATCAGGGACCAACCTGATGCAAAACTGACAGAGAACAATCAGGAAAATTAATGATTCTTAATTTCTTTGCGGTGTATAAAAGAATTATAATTGCACACATCTGAAACACAGAAAAGAAGATTTACATTAGAGCAAGCAGCCAGAAGAAGAGGGAGACTGTAGCGAAACCAAATTAAAGAAAGGGGATTTCAAAGTAGCAAGGGGGCCAGAACTAGAAAGATATGCCCCAATATGGGGAGGTGGCCCAAATTAGAGAGCACACCTGCATTTGAGAGGGGAAAATTAAATTAGAATGAATTAAATCAGAGGGGGTACCCAAACTAGAGAGAAACTCAAATTGGAAAGTAGACCTAAATTAGAGAGGTTTCAGCAACAGAGAGGCAACCAAATTAGAGAGAGTGACCAAAATTCAAGAAAGAACAAACCAAACTAGATTGTGAAAGAAGCTAAAACTTCAGAGTAGGAAAGGAGCACCAAAACTAGAGAGGGGTAAAACAAAACTGCAACATTGCATAAACTGACTTATCTACCTGCCCCAAGCCCACAAATTGAAATGATGGAAACCTAAAACAACACATAAGTTGAATGGAATCAAATGAGCATACCATAAGATGTGTAAACAAATATTATTACCATTGATGTCTATAATCCATACTAGAAAGTTTATATTGCAAGTGTACTTCTCTTAGTGCCTCACTGACAGAAATATATCATAAATTCTCAATATACAGCACACCTGTGACCAGTCAGCAAGTTTTTGTTCACAATGACAATTAAGAACGATGTTGAACCATATAGTAGAGCAGCAAAGATTTTCTTCAGTGCTGATAATCTTTCAGCATCCATGATTCTATATTATCATAGCAACTATACTATGTCATCCAGATACGTTATCAGCCCAGATTGCATTGATTTTTAACGAAAAAAATTTATCATACAAATACACGTATTTGTTTATGTCTACGTGGACGATGGATTTAATGAACCTGTTGGCAGCGGTCATTAACAGCCATTGTTAAATAATTTAATGGTTCGTGACAAGCAAGCCAGTGTGACAAGCCAACCTCGTATAATATAGCAGCAAAGGAAATTTTAACATGAGAAAGTTTGGTAAATATAGGCGGAAGCACTGAATTCATGGTTATTATTAGTTCAGTGGTCGGAAAATTGTAAACAAAGACAATGGATGTGGCAAAGCAGTTACGTTTGCTCTGTTTCCTTCTCTCTTTTTGTGCTTTTTCAAATGGAATGAGTCTTTTAGGAGAAACAGTTAAATGCAGAAGTTACTGCGCACGAACGTATCCACTACACACTTATCCAAGTGTAAGCAGAATTATGGTTTGCAATCCGAATGGATGATTTTTTAACAGCACGGAATCTCACTCTTGAATGAATTATCAAATGTTCTTGTGTACCCTCAGAAAGTACGGCAACAATTTATGTTTTTATTTTATACAGGTGGAACATCTTCAAGCTTGCCAGCAAGGCTGCTACGGCGCAGCAAAACATAAAGCTTGGTCTGCTTTGGGATTTCGCTTTGCGTATAATTGTTCGCGAGGTAGAATCATAACCTTCATGGCGTAATTAATACTTCATAATATTTGAATATCTTTATCGTATATTTATATATCTTAATTGCAATATACTTTAGGAATTATTGAGATCCTATTCTGTTGCAGCCTGTCATTTCGAGCAACATCTCTATCTCAACTTTCCCTGATAAAGGTCTTTTCTGTTGTCACCAGCCTTGTGTCACCGGATGCACGCTTGAAAGGCATCTTGCCTTCAAGTGCTGCGTAATCCTTCTTGACAGGCTAAGATTCTCCTTCAAAATAATCTTGGGTCTGGCATGGTTTTGAGTCCCTTTTCATGATCATTTGTTTCTGTTTTTATTATTAGAATGTTCAACTAAGTTTGCAACTGGAAGTTATTATGGATGCAAGTTAGGATGTGCAGAAGGACTGATCATCAACAATGAAGAATCTATTTCTACTGCACCTACCCTAACTGCACATGTAGGAATGAATGAAGCTTGTTTTATAGAGCTTTTTCAGCCACTGAACTATTTGTTTATTTTATTCAACCAGCATATATTTTTTCTTCACTTTCAGACTATTGGTTATTTGCAATTGTTGTCTCTTCATTTTTACGTTTTCAATTTCATATGCTAGTGTTATGATTATTCTGCTCTATATTTTCTATTCCAACACGAAAACAGAGCAATTTGTTTTTCATTTTAGGAAGAACATAGTACTGTTGCTGCCATGATTTTGCGACCTGTTCTTTTCTTGCATACGTATGGCCGTGGTATGATCAACAGACTCACGTACTATATATATTCTTCATCATCTTATTATTTCAGCACTGACAATGGAGGAGTAGTCATTGTCAATGTTCAGGTATGAAATAGTTCGATAATAATCTAAATTGTAAATTTAGGTTTGCTTTTACACTTTGCCCTGTACACTTGCTTAAACATACATATTAATGAACTGTGAATAGGTAATTAAGTAATTTAATGTAGTTTATATGTTTTGAAATTCACTCTGAAAAGCCTCTTTGGGGAGAGTGTAATAACAATTGTAGGTTGTAGATTGTATGTGTGGACTAAACGAGAGAAATTGAAGTGGAATGAGTAATTAGTTTAAAGCACTTCTCTGCAGTAATGGTGCTAAACCCAAAATATTTTTAATGTCATAATCTATTTCTAGAGCCAGCCCCAGGTTTATATGTCATCATTCAATGGCAATGAGCAACATGTAGCTGTTCAAAATTATGCGCCTGAAATCGAACAACCTGGACAAAATGATCAAAGTATGTTTCATTCAACAGTATAAACATCTTACTTTAAATATTTATGGATATGAGTAACTTTATATGCCACTGGAGTTACGATCTCATGATTAAAATATAATAATACATGTCAGTCTCATGATTTAACAATTTGACTTTTAAATGTTCCATGAAACAGTTGAAAAATAGCCTCTGCCTATGCTTTTCAAAATAGTAAAATTTGATGCTTTGAGTGATAGTGTACAGGGGTGCTGGAAGCAAAGTTCAGAGGTGGGGGCAGCTGTCTAGAAAGGGCATCCTTTTCTACATGTCATTCATTTTGGGTAGCAATGTTTGTTCAGACATTGTCTTGCATATATCGAACCTTATAGTCCTTATTGTGGGTATTTTGCACCGAATATTCCTGGGCAAACAGAAAAACACCTCTCAGTTGTTATTACGTATAAAGTCTCAAGAAGCATATATTTTGGACTTGATGTTAAGGCTATTTTTACTTTTTCATTATATATGTTTGTATTTTCTAAACTCCTATGTACCAGTTATGGTGTGATAGAAATTAACTATGATTAAGTATGGAAATAGTATTAAACAAGTATAACAATACAAAATGGATACGTACTGTAAATTTATATCGTGTTTATACGTGATGGGACTTAAATCAGGAGACATCGGGTCATTTGTCTCCAGTCTGGGACAGACATTCGTTTTTCAAAGTGTGAAAGGGGCAACAACTTAACTTGCTCCCATTCTGCCCCCGCACTACCTGGGCAATGGGGTCAGCTGCCCCCTTTACCCCCCCTGGATCCGGTGCCCCTGATAGTGTATCCTGACATATGCACATGCATGTACTGTGCATAATCTTGAAAAGAAAGACTTCAAAAAACTTACCTCAGTCATATGTTTTTTTCTTAGCTAGTTACACCGAACAACATGAATCTTGGATAGTTGTTCGTCATGGTCATCATTGGCTTCATTGTGTTTCTTATAAATCTGGTGTACCAGTGTGGATCTTGAGCTATATCCTTTTCCTCTCCTCATTCTTTCTGCTCTGGTTATGTTGCGCTGCCACCAGTCCTGCTGCCAAGAAATCTCACAAGTCACCAAAAAAGGTACCAGTACACATGGTTGTCTTACCCAGTTATAGTACAAAGGCTAGTATTGCAAAGATCACTCTGGCCTATAGATGAAATTATTTTAACATTTGTAACAGTTCTTGTTAGACATCTTACTTTTGATTATGCTTGGTAGTTCAAGATTAGAAGTTGTAAGATCTGTTCCGCTGTCAATGCAAATTCTCTATATACTGGATAGGGCTGTCCAACCTTCATACTGCTCACCCAAAAATAGCTACTAGTGACAAACAAATAGCTGTAGTGCAAGTAGGCACTTTATAGAGAATCACAGTTGAATATTAGCAATGGCCATGGCTTCCATAACTGGATGAGTTTACTTGTCAAGTGGAGGGTTTTGTAAGTTGTAGCTTGTTGGCTTCTACCATCCAACATGCGTCCCCAAAGGGTACAAAAGTATTCAATCAGTATTCTTATCACCACACTTCATCGTTCTGTTTTTTTCCCAGGCTTTCTTCATCAAGGGGTTCTTGTCAACATCGGAGAAGAAAGATGTGGATGTTCCGTTGATCAGTTTCGATGAGGAGGAGCAAGCAGAAGCATTACCTAGCAAGGCTGCTGTCCTCACAATTTAGTTTAGTTCACATTGCTGTCATCACATTTTCATCTCAGCTTGTTGGGAGAAATGAGAATATTTTTTGTGTAATATACATGGTGGCTATTAATTATTGTGCAAATCAGGAATATTGTGTAGAATTTATGGTTTTCTTAAACACTTACTGAAATATTTCAATCATAAAACTTGCTACCTCATTAAGTGCTGGGTTTGGGGAGACTTGCACCAGACTTTTTATGCTATTTCGTTCACTGGTGTTTTGCATACGATTACGTTACCGATTTTTCTTGTTGTGTAGCATTTATATGTATCATAGTATTTTGGTGTATTATTCCTGTTGAAATAAATATAACTTGCTTACTCCAAATTTGTGTCCGGCTGACAGTAGTAAATTAGCAACGTAGCTTCTTTTTCTAGTGATTCTGTTTTAAATGATTAAGAGGTCGTAAAGCGTCTTACTAATGATAAGGACATTGTCTCCTCCCATTACCATCTAATCTCAGCGAGTTATGAAGGTGCATATTAGCAGCCTGGATGGATAGAGCTTTAGTACATCTGACCTGAATGCAAGGAACAGAATGTCATGAGGTGTTTCACGACTTGGCTGCAAAAGATCACCGGAAAATCTCCGTATTTTTTTGTGGCAACCCCATATTGGGAAAAACGTTGAAATGATTTTGTCGTAAATACCAGTGCGAATTTAGGAAAGGAAACCTTTAAAATGGGAGAGTTTGAATTCTACTCATTACTAAAAGTTCATGGTTATGACTCATAAAGTAGCGCACGCAAACGTTTATGTGAACATGCAAAACCAATAATAGATTAAAGTATACAATAAAGTTATATTTGTATAACTAGGAGTAACTGTCGCAAGGAAGTGCTGCCTTTTGTAAGCAAACATTACTACATGCAAGGCTAGGCCAAGAAGGGGTTCACACGAAGACGTCTAGTAAAATGTTAGAAACGAGAACAGTTGAAGGTAAAACTTTCTGTTTCTGCACAACTTTTAAAACTATAGACCAATTAAATAGATGTAGAGACCTTGGAAACAGTTTTACTCGTGGAGTGGCATCTAGATTTTAGTACACTGGCAGTCAAAAAGAACTGCTCAAATTAGTATTATTTCTCACAAGCGCATGCTGTGGCTCGTAATCCTAGATTTTCGAGATTACGCGGCAAAAAAATTATGACAGCTGTCCCGTAATCGTAACACTTACTTATGTTCTGCATTAGCAGGTTAGTGAGATTGTGAATTGTGTTTGAAGACTATTGTTATTCTTTGACTGAAAAGTTTAGAGGCAAGATTCAGAACCATGGGTCCGAAGCGTCAAACAACGAGGAATGGTAGTGGCATTATCAGGGAAAGGCTATACACAATAGGAAATTGCAGATAAAGTGGGCTGCAGCCAAAAAAGTGTCAGCAACAAATTGAAAAAAGAGAAACTGACAGACAGCATTAAGGACATCAAGATCCCAGGCAGAAAGAGAAAGACAACCAGACAAGAATACAACGTATTGGTGCGAAAAAGTAAAGTTACCCGATTTTAAACAGCCCCAGAGATTAAAGCCGAAATGCAAAACGAGCATGCAGTGCACATCTCTATTTCCATCAAACGCCAGAGACTAAGAGAAGTACCGTATTTGTTCGAACTAGCGCCGCCCTCGAATAAGCGCCGTATTTGAGTAGAACTGACAATTCTTTCGTTAAGTATAGATAAATTAGTGCGTTAACGAAATAAAACTGATGGGTATATATTATTCCATTTCAAGGTAGAATTCAGACTCTGTTTATCATTCATTTCTTCAAACCGTCGGCTGGTACTGGTTTTCTTCCCAAATTTCACCAAAAACGTTCATTTCTTCATTTTCAAACGTTCGCCACTTCGTTTTAAACAAATTAATGCGCAATATATTTTGTGGAAAATCAACGATCGTGGTTCATCTTCAGAACGAAAATTCTGCTATACGTCTAGGTCGGAGGAAAGGAACTATACGGACGTCACAAAACATTGCCACGTATGTATGCATAATATACAGTACTGTAAGGAAAATGTCGCAATCATCTAGACTTTCATTTACCTAGCCTGAAAAGCATTTTAAGTAAACAGCATGTTTTCCTTGGAGATGTAGATATCATCGATATAAGTGAACTGAGAGGTTATGGTTTATAACAAGGAGAAGAGGAGCTGCCTGATCTTGTTGATGACAAAACGGTAACAATTCGTTTGTTTCTTTTCTGAATTAAATCTCAGAGAGACCAGAGACGATTTGGTTTTCTATGTTTCGAATGTAGACAAATGAATAACAGGGAATTGAAGGTAAATTTTAATTAATGAACGTCTCATATTGACTACTAATTTGTAACTGAACTACCTAACTGTAACAGTGCTTATTTTGTCTTTTTTTTCTTTACAGCTCTGCAAATTGATGAAAATGTTGTGGAACAGCTAACTGCAATGTCGCATTTTCTAGACTTTCATTTTATGTATCAAATAAGCGTTATTTAGTCATGATTTTGATCTTAAATCAATGTAAAGTTGTTTTCTTGCTGTTTAACAGTTTTATTGGGGAAGAAAACGCTTGTAAAGAGCGTTAATTGGGTTTTTTTTGTTTCAGGGTTAACGAGTACGGAAAGACCCGTTATAGTTTACATCAACGTTTGTTGCAGCGTTGGTGGCCGAGTGGTATAGTCGCAAGACCGCCCTACGAAGCTGTGGGTTCAACTCCAGACAAGCTAAAGAAATATAAGTGTTTTACTTTTAGCGTTCATGATTGCGGAAAGACCCGTTATAG
>JAODVQ020282763.1:0-10848 GCA_025400075.2 Phenganax stokvisi
CGTGACTGAACAAGCTTTGTGATTGCGATGCGTAGACTCTATTTGATATTCAAATTGAGTCTACGCGTAGGCTATGAAATGATGGAAAGGAATAAATGCACCGTCGTAAACTTTGCTGTAGTCACGGCAGTTTGTTAAAAAAGCCAGCGTGGTAGCTATATCAGATGCCACTGGGACCTACACTATTGTATATACAATCAATACTAATGTTTACATGAAAAGACTTTACTACAGATTTTTCTGTAAAGATAAATTATACATAACACTAACATTTTGACAAATGCATAATCTACATTAGTCGTGTTAGAATAATGAACGAATTCGATTCTGAAGGCATGAAAATCGCCCCATTCTAGTGGGGAGCGTCAGTTCATCATAAACACATGAATGAAATCTTCATAACATAGCACGGTCATCAAGCATTTAGAAAACGGTCGGTATTAATCTTGTTCGTTTTACTATTTGTTCTGCGCAACTATTTCTCTATGCGCAGTTAATTGTACACCCTTCTTACATATAACTGCTGTGTCAAGTTTATTGCACTTTTTTACTAATCTGTCTTTGGATCAACGCAAATTTCATGAACTCCAAATATTCTAGAAAAAAAATAAAAATATTGGGCACATAAGGCAACTATAGATAAAACGAACGCAATGTTCTTTTAGAGTAATTAGGCAGGTATCAATCATTCTACTCACCCTACTTGTTTACAAATCAGATCTTTTTCGCACGGACCACATGCTGTCTGAACTTCGGCACCAACATAGACTGTTCTGAAGAAATTGATTGGTCCACACACCATGTTCTTCTTTAGTGGAGGTTTACATATGGATATATGAGGATTTATAGCGGGTTCTCTACAAGAAATGTAACGATTACCCTAATCCTTACATCAGTACGTATCCACGTTACCCATACCTTATACAACATGTCCCTGCAGGATCCTTACAATCCTCATGTCTGTCACAAAAAGTCCCTGGCTTCCCACTCGCCCCTTCTTTCTTACATCTGCCATACACACACTGTCCCTTGCAACACTGACCATTCTGCGTGCAGGCGACGTTCTCTTTCAAACAGTGAACACATAGGAACATGTGACAATATTTGCCTAAATAAAAAAACTGTTAAAGCTCTTCTGCCATGCTTGTTTGTCGATATTTCTTGACGAGAACAAGTTTCTTGAAGATCGTACGCGCTAGCAAGTTGTTCCCTGAGTTAAAAGCTTACGTGAGCTGTCACTAGCCATTGAACAAGTTCCTAGTCAATGCTAGGTCGTCAAATTTCCTCATGAGCAAAAAAATTTGGTCTGAAAAAAACTTTCTCGTCTGTGCAAAGGCTAGCAGAGCAACTAGAGATGATAGTTAGCTGAAGTAAGCGACGATCTATAGTTATATTCAAACCTTCCTCGCATTTTTTATGAGCGTTACATTCTTGTGAGTAAAATCCTGGGGCCAACATCCTCCTTTTTCCTGTCTCTTCAACAGCGCCACCTTCGATCGACGGAGTCGCTATACTAAACTGATGAACATTTTGAGAAAACTATAGTTTGTTCAAATGATCGCAACGTGGGGGACACGTAATTTAATAATGAATTCATGACGAATTAACAAAGTTCTTTATACATATCATTTGATAAATTATATACCACAGAACCTATTTCTGTTTTTAAATCTTATAAAAACAATCTATTTCATGGCTTATAAAATGTTAAACATCGATGAACTAAAAGATTAAAAACAAACGATGCTTTTTCAATTACAAAAACGATTATTTAGATCTCAATATATTGTAGCAAAGCTTTGAGTGTAAAACGCAATTAATGTTCATTACAAGTTTGATCGCCTACCTTCTTGTCAATGTCATATCCTCCGTTTTTGACTTTCATTTTTTGTTCTTTTTTCGTAGACTCAGCATTCGTTGTGTAAACTAAAAGAATAGTAAGTATAAGCAGGCGCAAGTATGGCCACAAAGGCCTCATTTTGCCTCAAAAGAGAAGAAATCGATGGGAATTTTTATTTTGTTCGCCGCGAGGATCTTTCAACTTTTCCGCTTCACTGACATCAAAGAATACGCCACCTTGCTTCGTTAATTATTCAGTGATCGTGTGGGAAACTGGTGCGGGTAAGTTAGAATACTTTCAAACGTTTAGTCTATACTACTCAGGATGTACTTAATTACTTATACCTCAATGGGGCTCTCTGCTTTGGAAACACTCTGTCTTGATTACAACCGAATGTTTCGCAGCTCACTAAGTTGAAACCTTTTGTCATTCATCGCGAATGCTGCCAAAAATGCTTTCCACTGAAAACTGTTAATTAATGTTAACTGAAGGTGACGAAGGATTAAACCTTGAAATTGCAAAGTTTGAGCACGGAAACTTTGACAAACATTGTCCGAAGTTTTGCGCGTGGGTTTTGTACAGTTTTGATCTGCGCAAAATCTTTCTTCGGCTACACATGTGGACGATATATTCAAAATTGCTCAAAACTGAATGACAAAGAAAACTTGATGTGTTTCAAAACATTTATTATCAATCTCACCAAAAGCGTGTGCATGGAAGCTTGAAGCTTATAGAATTAACCTTACAATGTATTCAAAACAGCAAACCATCTACGTGCACATATTGTCAGTAGTGACACTTCATGTAAGGCCAGATTGAACTATTTTTGTTCCAGTCCCGTTAAAATATTGCTACGGCATAATCTTCATCTTCGCCATCTTCATCTTCGTCATCTATCGTCTTATCCTCGTTGGTTTCCGTGGTTCGTCGACAGATTTTTCTTCCAGAGAATCTAATTCATAGGAAGCAAAATAGATCAACGACTCTTTGTAGTTCTTATATGGAAGCCTGCATAATGGCTGTTGCTCAGTCGTACTTACCCCAATGCTGAACAAGTCAATCCTTTCTTACAAGCCAAATCTCGACTTTGACCACCAAGTGAAAATAAACTGAACAAATTTCTTCTACCACAAGTTTGTCCTTCAGAGAGTTTGTAAATACAGACTTTGGACACTCTACTAATGTCAGGCTGAGATTCGCAACGAATATCTTGGGATCCGCAATCTTTACTTCGCTTGCAAAACTGACCTGCAGGAAAATGGAAAAAGATACAATACCGAATGAATATGGAGTGCTTAATTTGATCTGTTGTCAGCCTTCAATTTAGGGTGGGATAGAGAAATATTTATTCTTCTACCAACCTACACTGCCTTCAGTTTCTTTGACCACTGCGCAGGTGCCCCAAACGCAGGCGATATGTTTGTCTCCAGAAGTCTCACATTGTCCAGCTTGATCACATCGACCATCCACTTTAACCTTCTCCCTGCATTGATTGTCCATTTTGTCACAGTACATGCCTGGCTTTTTGCAATGCTTCTGATTGGAACATTGCTGCAGAGAAAATAAAGATTTCTTCAGAACAAATCTACTCTTTTTTGTTGGCGAGATTCTACAACGGAGCTGGCGTTATGTGGTATAAATTTTCGGAGAGTTGGGTGTGTTCTTACAAAGACTTCACTACGGCATTTTGCTTCATTAGAATCAAAGTTGAAGTTACGCTACAATAGTTAATGATGGTATCAAAAAGATGAACTATATAGGATTGCTACTACTTAGTAAAGGCAGACACCAGTTGAATCATTAGTTATGCCAATAGTACTGCCATTCAATTACCGAAAATGAACCCATATCTTACCGGCTGCAACGAGGCGAAAGGTTGATCAGCAAATAATCCGAATGGATTAAACAAATTGAGGAATAATCCTTTCTTAGGCTTCAATCCTGCTTTGAATGTTTCTGGTTTTTTCGGATCAAACACATTCGTGGTCATTGATTGTACACTTTGCGCAATAACTCGTGTTTTGTTGTGTTTATCTCTCTTCATTTGTTTAGTAACAGTTGTGACTGTCTTAAATCCGTTTTTAGTGTTCGTCGTTGTCTCACTTTCTGTTGTAATATCTTTTTTCTTGTCATGATGAACTGTCTTCGGAATGTTTCCATTCAAACCAATCCCTAGACCAAGCGGAGCGGTTTTGAGAAGGAGTTTTGTTGGCATTGATCCGTGTCTTTTATGAACCACCGACTTTGTTTCATGATGTTTAATTTCTTCATTTTTCGTTGCTAAACTCGAGGAAAGAGTCTGTAGGACTACCACCAGAATAAAACAGAAGATACAATTCATCTGCATTGTGAAATATCTCTCAAAATAATAGTGATTTTAGTCTTGGTCCTTTTGAAAACTGAGGCAATGAAATATAGCATAGATTAGGAGTAACAGCGAGTTTGTTGTATAAAATCTCGCCACCCGTTCTTGGAGAATATTTTGATGGCCGGTGAAAGTCTTTTCAAAACAATTTGACCACCTGTTTTCTTGTGTACAAACCATGAGGTCATTTGTAAATATACTCAGAGAAAATGCAAGTCATGTTGGGCAAGGATCTTTTGTTGACTACTCTGAAGCAACTCTAGTTATACTGGGTGGAAGAATAGATGGTCCAAGGCGTCAGCTTTGATGCATTCTTTCCTATATTAAGAAACTTCGCGGATATTCTACAGAAATTTACTGGAGTTTCCTTCATCTTTATCAGAGAAAATTACATGTCCCACTGGCCCTACATATTTTTATCATTCACTATTGACAACACAACGTTCATCTAAACTGCAGTCCACTATGTATTGCGGGATAATTCGCCAATGATTTCCAATGTTCGAGATGCCTTCCAAATGCCTCTCATCCTTCCTCACTCTGCCAGAATGTTGTCCTGATTGGTTAACTGTGATGCTGTGATCATATATCTATTCTTTTTTAAGATCTTTTTTGAACATTTTCTCCATCTTTTTTGCTGTGACAACGTCATGCTCTTGCATCTTATCCTTAAGCTCTTTCTTTCGCTTCAAAATTTCTTTGTTCTTCGGATCAATAATTAACGCCTAAAGCAAATGAAATAATATTTGATTGATTGACTTTTCTTTGTAACTAACTTCATTGAAGAAATCTGAATGCTGCTGAGAAATCATCTCCGTCTATTCTCACCTTTGTGAGATCACTCTCCGCTTTTTCAAAGTCGTTCAGAGTCATGTATGCCTACGTATGAAAAGATGAAAGTGAAATTAAAAAGCTGGATTGAGTCAATCGGTGTCAATCAGTTACGTTGAAATTTTCTTTCAAAACGTATTCACTTTGGTTACCTGAGCTCGTCTGTAAAATGCTTTGACGTTGGCAGAATCCATTTGAAGCACCTACAAATATTACAAAAAGTTATCAAGTCGCATCTTTTCAAGTTCTTCAACTGGAGAAACGGTGGGAAACATATCCACCTTGCTGCAGTTTTCAATCACATGTTCATATCGCTCTAACTTCAACTGGCAAGCAGCGAGATTAGAGTAACACTGTACTTGAAGAAGAGCTGTAAAATAGAGTACAGATTTGTCTTGAATTGTTGTTTTTCTTTGACGAACTCGCGAATTTGTTTCACTTACAAAAATCATCCACATTTGTATCTTCAGAAACTTGAGTTCTTGCTAAGAGAAGACTCTTTAAAGCTTTGCTGTAATGCCTTGCTGCAAATAACCACAGACCTGCCTGGTTGAAGAGAAAATTTAAAAGGATATTTTTTAATGAATTGAAGATCCACAAAAACGTTTTCTATGATCTTAAGGATGTTGGACGATTAATGCTTACTACATAGTATCTTGTTCCTTTTGCTTTCTCATCCAAAGCGTATTGAAATCTCTCACCAAAATTAAATTTCCAGATATTTTTCGCCTGAAAAATATTCCAATCAAGGAGATGAATCTTTCTACTGTTTTCAAACCTCATCGTAAGCCTTATTCCACAGTTGCAAATTGTTTAGGCAACCTCTGAAACGAAAGCAGCGCGTGTATTATCCGCTCAGCGTACGCAGCTAGCACGTCTACAGCTCGCTTATATCTTGGTTACCTTTTCGAACGAGAGAAGTTCTATTTCGTATTCAACAGGAAGATTTTCAGAGATGTTAAATTGCTTTAAGTGATGTTGAAGTTCTTGACGAGGAACAAGAGACAATTGAAGCTTATCCCCAGAATGCATTTCCTCCAAGATCTCATTCAAAATCTCAGAAATATAACTTGAATCTAAAAATTTGAAATATTTTAAGTTCAGTCATTCATTCCACTTCTCATTTTTGCGATCCATGTTCAACCAGTAAGGTGCAAGGCTCTTCTTATGGTGTTTAAAGTCATCTTCTAGTACACAGAGCAACAAGGCTGTCAGATCTGTCTTTGACAAATACACCATCTGGCGTTGGACAGAATAAATAAATAAAGTTGACAAAAGTGTGCAATATCATGTGTTGAAGGTAGCATAGTTCCTAATCACCTCGGCCAACAATCCATTCCACTTCTTTTTGTTCAGTCAAGAGATTATTTTTTCCTTGAGTCACTCTGAGGTTTACTAAACATAAATTAAATCTTCCTCCCTTCAGTTCATATAATTTTATACATAACAGAATGCTGGGATGTGGTAAAATACAATCTATTAATTATAACCTATTTAAAAGTAAGTGTTCATGAGAAAAACTTATTAAAATGAAACAATTTTTGATGGTTTTACCCTGAGACTCGGAGGAATTCCCGCACGAATGTGTCAGCCAATCAGATCACTAATTAGATCTCTAATTGACAGCTATCGATGCAATCAACTTACTCAAGCAAATTGAACCTTCATTTGGACATTCTAAGCCATTTCCCTTCTTCAAAGTATACTTTGTGAAGAACCTTTCCCGTCCACTCATTCAAAGTTGAGATTTCTTGTGCGAAAATTGAAGAAAAACGAGAAAAATCCTAACATAAAAATGTTAAAATAATTTTTTTGTGTCTATGAGTCAGCAATCGTCAGGACAGCAGTTATTCTTTCAATATAACATCACTCAGAAATATAATGAAAGTTTGAAATATTGAGGCACAATATTTTTTAAAAAACGAAGCGAAATATTAAGGAAATATCGTCGGGTATAAGGTAAATAATGGTATAAAGGTCTTGAAAACATTTTGGCATGAAACGTAAATTTGAGGAACTAGTTATTAATGGTAAAACTGATGAAAAAAACGCTTAATTTTGTTGATGTCAACTACTACTTGTTTTCCGAAGAAAATATTACTGGTAACCTTTTCTGCTTACTTACAACCCATTAAGCAAATATTTCTTAATATATGTTTATATCAAACTGACAGGATATTTCATTATTTTTCAACTGTAAGTATAGTAGTCCTCTTGGCCGCCATGTTCGGTATTTTGAGTGATGGCAAAAAACAAGATAACATTGTCAGTGGTATTTAAATTTTAAAGTCCGAATTTAATTAAATCGAAGCGCATTAAAGATCAATGCTTTTTATACGATGATCTCATTCTACTGGAAATGGTCAAGACTTTGAATTTCAATCATATTTTTAAATATCCATTTGAACTCGTCACGAAAGCTTATTTCAGAAAGGTGAGAAAACTCTATAATCTCGTCTTGTGTTAATCATTTATAATGACTGTTCAGTAAGTTCATAATCTTATGATTGTGTACGAATATTGACTTATGTACGAAACATTGCTGTATTCTTATTTTTATCAAGACATCTATCCATTACACTACATCAGTTAAATCAATTGAAACTGTAAAACACTGTATGATAATACATTGTTAATTTTAAACAGTATTCATCTGGCCTTGAAAAAAATGTAGAAGAAATTTTGATTGTGGAGGAAAAACAAGGTTGGTAAATGCGAAAGTGTTGACATTTTGTCTTACACTGTTCTACCATTGGATAAAGTCATTCTTTTTCATCAGACTTTGACGGGAATATTGATTACATAAAGAGAAAAGGAAAATGTGCTAATATAATTCCATGGCCTGTACGAATGGTAAGTTCTTCATACACGCTTAACCCAAGTTGTTTGTACCTTGAGAACTGTTCATGTCAGCTGCATCTTCGGTCAGCTTAAGCTCGCACCAACAACAATATATACCTACTGATAAAGAAAATGTCTTTTTCGTTTAGTTTTTCAATGAACCGGCAATTTATTTTGAAGAAGAAATATGGTTTGACAGAAAAGAGAAAGAGATGAAAATGTGTACTAGAAATATTTCATTCACAGAGCTTGCTACTTTGAAAGAGAAAAGTGTTTATAAAGTGTCAGAAGTGGACCCAACATGGACGACATTTGAACAAGAGGGAGTGATAACAGTTGTTGGTGTAGGATGGTTGAATTCGTTTGCAGAATCCTGTGCTGCTACTTTGCTTTCCAGTGGTGCACATAAGGTACTAAAAGTGTTTTCATGGGGTAATTGTGAACTGCGAGTATGTAATTCATAATCTTTTTGTTTAGGGATTTGGTATAATGGAAGGTCTTTTAAAGAAATTAGGCACAGAAGAATCATGATGAAGAATTCAAGAAAAGCAGTTTCCGAATATCTCATCATTTTATGTTTAGCTAATCAATTGTACATATTCAAATTATTCATGCGGGTTAATCAGAAAAGCAAGTTGAACCAATTAGAATCTTTAGAACTTGCTTTTAGTGTACTTAGTTAGAATCATATTAAAATGCAACATGGGATTAATAAAAAAAAATTCATTCAATTTTGTCTCTTTAGTCATTTAAATTACTATAGTTCCCATCACGAATCAAACTTGGGGTAAGTAAAGTGAAAAAACTCGTTTGCTCCTGACCAAGCTAAATACCGCACGCATTTTTTTGATCTTCTAGATAAAACATTGATCAAAAGTATAGAGATGGCAGAAGCAGTTCAGGATTGTCCTGTAACAGGTTGGCAACGGATTATTTGTCAGAGAAAGTCTGGGAAAACTGCTGGAAAATTTGATGTTTACTTCATTAGTCCAGAGGGAAAACGACTCCGATCTCGTCCAGAAGTTTCCAAATATTTGAGAGAAAAGGGTCTCGATTTATCTGTTGACTTGTTTTGTTTTAAACCATGTAAACACAATAGTGAGAAAACGTTTACTAAAGTGAAACATCAAGAAAACATGGAACAAAATTGGAAATCATCAGTGGTGACTCAGTCTGGGTATTTTAATCAGGGAAAAGATGAATCAGAGGAATGGAATAGTACAGGAGAAAGTTTGGATAATTCTTGCAAGTGTAGGGATGAAGCGATATGTGTAACACAGGATAAGATCCAAACAAGTCCTTACTTCAATAGAAATATACAGTCTCCCAAAGCTTTACAATTTCAGAGCGAAGAAAAAATGTTTTCGTCTTTGGAAAATAAAACAGACAGATTCTCCTCTACTGAAAATGAGTTGCAAGATAATTTAGAAAGTGTACCTTTCTACTTGGAAAAGACATGTTTGCCTCCAAAACCAGTCAGATTATGTCATCTCGAAATGATATCTACAGAGTCAACGGCAAACGCCTGCTTTGAAACTCTGCCTCCAGGATTGCAAAAGTGCTACTCTTTACGCTACATTCCTCCAAAATCTCCATTTAATCTTATCCAAGAGGAATTGTACCATGATCCTTGGAAATTGCTAGTCGCTACGATTTTTCTCAATAAAACAAGTGGACTCATAGCTATTCCTGTGTTACGAAAGTTCTTTGAAATATTCCCTGATGCAAAGAAGACGTCTGAAGCTCATTCCAAACAAATTGAAGGTATAAAATGATCTAGATGTTGAAAATATCCATTGATCAGTAAGTGCCATTAGGAATGACTTAGTATGCCTTGTTATTTTCGCTTTTTCTCCAAGGTACTTTAGTTTCTTTCGATTTTATTTCACTAGATATAATTCAGCCTCTCGGATTGTTTCGTAAGCGTGCTCAAATTTTGATTCGCTTTTCCACGGAATATTTCACGAAGATGTGGCAACAGCCGAATGAACTGTTTGGTATTGGAAAATATGGTAATGACTCTTTCAGAATTTTCTGTTTGGGAGAATACCAAGATGTATTTCCAGACGATCATAAATTGAATCTATACCACAGTTGGTTGTGCGAGAAAGAAAGAGAAGCTATGAGTGCTTTGAATTCTTCGTAGAGGTAAATATTGCTAAGTTTCTATTTTTCTATTGTCTGAGTTCATTGAAAAAGAAAATGATTTTTGATTAAAAAAAAGACGTATCATTGTTCACTAACAATTGACTCAGTTGGACATCACCGATAAATTACAATAACTAAAAAGCAACACAGTTCACTGAAGTTCAAATTTTGTTTCGTGGCGTTTTGTGTCCTTGAAGAACCTTGGCCTTGCATAATCATGGAGATAACGCTTTGTTTCTAGTTACTAAAGGATTTCTCATGGTCTGATATACTTGAAGCATTTCACCCTATACAAATGTCGAAGCAGTTGTCATGATAATGAAAAAAACAATTTACAGTGGCTCTAAACAACGCACATTAGCAACAAAACCTCGTTACATTTTGTTTTATTGGTGATGATGTAACTATACATGTTGATGCTAATGTTTTAGAAAGTATTATTAAATTGTGACATATTGCTACTGTAACGAATTCTATCCAACTAATTGTTACTCATAAATTGTGACGAGTTTAAGCTGCGTGCGCACGTGTCGTTTGCCAGTTTCTGCTAATTTAATTTCAAATTTCTCTTTGAAAAAAAATGATACAGAAACCTGTGAAAACGACCATATACATGCATCGAGTAAATTTATCCAACGAAGCTTTACGATATTGCAGAATAATTCCTGGTAGTTAAGTCGTTCTTCCGATGTTATCAGTAACCAAAGTGGCCCAATTAAGCGACCCTAATCGACCTTAATTATTCCACCCTCACTAAAGACGTTGCACATTCCAAAGATTGCATAATCCTTAGGCGTGCTTCCAGTTCAAATCATAAATATTT
>JAODVQ020282868.1:0-12634 GCA_025400075.2 Phenganax stokvisi
GCTCAGTTGGTAGAGCACTCGGCCTGGAACGCTGGGTGTCATGGGTTCAAGTCCCGTCCAGGTCAGTTAAGGATTGTCCTGGATTTAGTTGATTTGTTTGTTGTGCACTTGCCTTGTGTTGTATGTTTCTCCACAATTTTCATCATGTGTTGTGCGTAGTACTGCCAAGGTGTCCCATCTTTTGGCTAGTACGTTGTCAAGATGTCCCATTTTTAGACGGCATGTTGTGTGTATGTGTTGTGTGTAGTACTGCCGAGGTGTCCCATCTTTCGGTTAGTATGCTGTCAAGATGTCCCATCTTTAGACGGCATATTTTGTGTATGTGTTGCGCAGTTGTACTGCAACATTTTGATTAATATAAACGAAAAAGTATATATAGCTACTAACATTACATGATGTCATTATGCCCCAATGTTTGTTAGGGGCTACTTACCATTTTTATGGGAGCAGAAGACGTATGTTCTTGGACTCAGCCTGAGAGGATTAGTAAAGTTATGTTGAACAATATAGCTCTAAAGAAGAAAGAAATGAAGAAGCGGGTATAAGTATCAAATAATATTATAGCTACTGTAGTTTTATGTATAGTACTCCCTAAAACAGTTGTACAAATCAAGCAAGAAACATCTTTAAGAAGAGGAAGTAGAACAGTGAAAGAGTAGTGATTGGCATTACATGACGGAGGAGAGCAAAGGATCAGATGATAAGATTCATCAGCATTGTTTGCCATGACGTTTCAAAGGTATGTACAAGCTTGGTTCTGTTTCACGTTTACAATGTTCCTCATTTCATTCACAGTGCTCACTAAGTCGGTGAAAAGGTTAGACAAGCTAAAGAGTAATGATGATCACCCTGGGTTCAAAAGAAAGGAATGCATTAGAATGTCTCCCTCCAAGCTGGGGTGCCCAAGTACCTGTCAGTCGCTTGCGGATAGCGTGACTCCATCGCGTTCCAGCAGTGTACAGCTCACCCCTAGAAGACTTGATGCAGATACTACTGACTCTAGCTCATCTGAATTTAAATGCTACTTCTTTATAGTTACATTTTGGAACTGTTTCAAGTTCAATGTGCATTGACAAAAGCACTTTATACCTATATAGTATAAGCGTCGAGAGCAAGGGCTTAATAATAAAAGCTCCACCCCTGTATATTATTATAATGTTAGCGGAGACAATGGACTCTCCGGCATCACACTGTTTGAGAGAGTGTATACGGACTGCAAGCGGCCGCATTCTGTACAGATGTTGGTGGTACGACGGATTCCAGTAAGTAAAAGTGGTCCCAATACTGGAGTCGGGACAAGTCCGTGGTAACTGACACTGGACTTTGTGTATGTCCTTCACCCACACGAATACGGGTGGTCGAACGTGTCCTTACTGCATCAGTGTTAGTATTGTCACTTTCCTGTGCATATTGATTATTTTGGTCCCTTTGGCAATGACTTGTTTATGGTAGTTGTGGATGCCCATTCCAAGTGGATCGAGGCATAGGTCATGTCTTCAATTACAGCAGCCAATACTATCAAACAATTAAGACTTACGAAAGGTAGTAACAGATAACGGTATCTCTTTCACTAGTGATAAATTTTGCTCATGGTATTGCTTATGTCACGTCGGCCCCATACCACCCTTCAAGCAATAGCCTGGTGGATCAGGCCGTAAAAACTGTAAAGTATGGCCTCAAACACACACCAGGAGCTAACCTCCACGATAAACTCTCTCGATTTCTCTTTATGTACAGAATCACACCACAGACCACGCACCATCACAGCTCCCAATGGAAGATGCCTACGCTCACAGTTCAATTGTCTTTTCCCGGATGTTTTTAGTTGTGTGGAGCTACGTCATCCAGGAAAGTCCATCAACATGATAATTCTCACCCCTCTGCACTTTCAAACTCAATGATACAGTGTATGTGCAAAGATTTTTACCTCAAGTGCGACAAAGTGGATGCCTGGCACAGTGGTAAAGATATCTGGACCCCTTTTGTACTGCATTCAACTCCCCACAGGAGAGACAGTTCGTCGTCACGTCGACGCTATTCATCCACGTTACGAACAATCACCACCTGCACAAACGCAGCTGGTCACGAACGACTCTGAAAATGACATTTTCCTCCCTGACATGCCAACACTAACTAGTCCCAACCCTTACCGCCCTTTCTCAACCCCAGTTCGTCAACTGTCTCCGCCCACAATTTGTCAGTCAACACGCCATTGCATGGCACCTGACCAGTTTAGTCACTAGTACAGGGCTGCAAGGGGGGAGTGTGGTGATAAGGGATTGAACTATATATTATTATGCATGTTGTTCTATGTCTGTATATTTATGCATGGATATTAGTGCATTCCCGTGGTCATGTAATGCATTTCCTGTCATTTCTGTAATTACTTTCTGTCATTGCTGTATATATTGTGTGTGTGCTGTAAGTGTAATAGTTCAGTTCCCAGTTCTAGCCGTCCAACTGCTAACATGTACCTCTCGGTTTCCACAAATACCGCACCCATAGCGAGAAATTTGCAGTCTCCACCCTAAAATATTCTATGTCAAAACACTCCTCATTAACACATATTGATTCTTAACTAAGCCACTTAAAAGACAAATATCTTCCAGTGCTTTATGCACCTGTTCATATTTCTCTGCAACCTTTAGAATGGCTAAAGAATGGTTGCCATATGAGGATGTACTAGCCATATATTCCTCTAGAATACAAAATGCCTAATTTACAAAATGCAATGTATGTCCGAGATTGGTGCCATCCCCTGTTAGCTTTATATGAAGCGATAATAAGCGATCACGGCACGGTGATTCATTCGAAAAGAGGCATACAACAGCAGTTGCAACACATGACCTGAGAGAGACGTGAACACCATTAGTGCCATTAGGTGTTGGATACACATCAATTTGGCTGTTAAGTGACATTATAATATCCCTTAATACATGTGAGCGTGGAAAAATCATGCTAAGTTCATGGAAGACCTCATCAGATATACAAAACCTTTTCTTTACATCCAAGGCCATATGAAGTTGATCTTCATCCACTGTAGTGCGTACTGACTCAGGTGAAAAAACTCCGTTACTCAAAGAAATGCTCTTTATCTCTCCAGTTAATCGGTTTTTGACATCCAAAGAAAGAGGGGAAAATGTACTGGATTCGCAAACAGACAAACCGGCTTGTACATTAGCACGCATGTGTGACAAGGGTTAACAACTCTCTAGATCTGTAATATTTGTTGATACTAATCCCAAGAATAAAGGAATAGCTGTTTAAGGGGGTATAACAACAAAAATAGATTTTCCTGATATTTTACAGGGTAATTGGTAATGCTTCAGAGTAATGTCAGTTTTTTGTTATGTTGCTGTCTTCCCTGTGTCCGGATTTCTTGTCCAGTGACATAGGGATGAAGGCAACGTACAAAAAAATTGATCATTACCTAATACTTTTCTGCGCTTGTAACGTGATAAACTAATTGCGCATATTAACTAGCCCCATTTACGCGAAACAAAGTGCGCATGTTCTAAGCTGCTCCCTACGAATGACAAAGGCTTATGAATAATAAAATGAGCTCTTATGAATATACTAGGGATACGCATGCGCAGGGTAGAGCCTCTCGCGCATTAACATTACACTGTTACTATAACTGTGAACTACAGTTGGATATGCATGTGGCAAACGCTAATCTCTTGAGTATTTTTACGTTAAATTCGTTAAACGACGATCACGTGCGCTTGAAGTTCATAGCTACAACCGCGCGCTACATGTAGGCGACGCGGCAGCGCACTAACGGAGAGTTATCGTTCAAGCTACCTGCACAACTCGCCACCTGAAGACGCACGAGTCCACGATGACATATCTTAGCTGAGAACGCATGGGGTATCGTCGAACACATCTGTAGCTGGGTGTGGCAAGAGGTGCACGCACATGCGCATAGCATAATTGCATTCCTGAAGCGTGACGAGACATACATACATACATACATACATACAAACTATTGGTGAGATGCGATGCAAAATTAGTTGCCTCGCGCTAAGGCGCTCGGCAGTAAAAGAAGGGAGAAAAATCTTTTAAAAAAATTTATCCTTGAAGTATTACCAATCACCCTGTAAAATATCAGGGAAATCTATTTTTCTTTCTTTCTTTTATCTACTGCATGTAGCTCTAATAGTGTCGTGCCTTTAGATATGCAGCAAAATAGATCTTTTTGTGCTTAAAAATACAGTACTGGGTGTTAATAGCTATAATATAGTGCTAGGCCTAGCAGATTGCATGATGATCATCCGTCCTTTTTTATCTTACTTTCGTATAGATTCATCATTAACTGTTGGGTAAGAGCGTGATTTCTAGCTTATAATGTTCCATGCGTTTGTGAAGCTCAAAATTATATTTATCTAAGTGTAGGTATTTTTCTGCCATGTAGATCTGAGATATAGCTAGATTTGAGCATGAGATTTTATTTAGGTATAGTTAAGCCTTATTTGCAAAGATGTCTCTTGAATTCTAATATCTCAACATCGTGGAAAAAAGGTAGGTCAGTTTAATAATCATGTTACAATGACTTTTAATTGACTGATGTTTTTGTGTAGCAGATATTCAGTGACTGATAAGCAGCTGTGGAGGTGGCTGCTCTGTTTTTCTAAACTGATGGTTATTTTACTTCACCAACAAAGACAGTGTCTAAGGATATCTACGTGATCTGTAAATGACGGCTGAACTGATGTGACATGATGCCTAGCTTCCAATCTCAATGAAAATAAGATGAGATGAAGCAGAAAAGTGAATTCATCTACTTAAAAAAGAATACCTTACAGTAGGGAAAGGCACATTAACATAGCTGGTGGGAGTGGAGGGGGGGGGGGGCACAGGAGCATAACGTATGGTTCACGTAACAATACCAACTCTCTAAGCTAATTATGTTGCGCACCAGTTAATGAATGTAGACACTGCAAATATAACACATTTGTATGTTGTAACAACGGAATGTTACACTGACAATAGTTTGTGTTATTAGGATTGACATACCCAGTGAGCAGAGAAGTATATTCCTACATAGTCAATCTCCTTTTGCACAGATTCCCATTTTGATTCCCCTCCATTAGATATAAGACTTCTTTCACTCAGTATTTCACTGATGGGCTTTGGTGGCCAAGGAAATCCCTTACCCTCTGTATCCTCCATCACAATACTGCGACCATTAAGATTAATAATGCTACCACTACCCCCATCAATGAGTATCAGTGTTGGAATTCCTGTCACATTGAATTTTTTTGCTGCCCCACTCTAAAAGAACAAGATGATGTATAAATTGTGAAATCATAAAATCTTGTTAAGAGAGTTACTGTTAGGAACAAGCGACTAAAGCTGTATTAATAATGAAATAATAAATAAACAACATCAATAACTATATAACATGCTCGAAGTATTAGAATGTTGCTTCCTCCCGGTCATAGGCATTTACCATCAGTTCGATTTCCTGTCGACTTTTAATACCTACTATATACTCCACAGACTTTAATCAAGTAAGTCATTGAAAACGTAAATTTACACATTATAAAATTAGTGATGCAATCATAAAAAACATTTCTTCAGGCCAACACACTTGGTTGGGTCGTTAATATTATTAATCTCTAGTTAAGGAAACTAATATTACCACCTCAAATATAAAACTTCTGTAATCATCTTTTTTGTTTAAACCTGAATAAAATTTCCTCAAAAAATATTGTAATCAGGATATTCAATCATCTACAATCATAATTGATGATTATATGTACTTGAAAGCTACACGAGACCAGTTTGTTTGACTTATACACTAGCACAAATAATAGTTACATTTTACCAGAGAAATAATGTTTGTAAATGGCATTGCACGAGACCAACGACACCCAAGGGGTCAAACTCATTGTAGGGTCAAAGTTCTCAATGGCTCCTGTTGTTAGTCGCATGCCTGGAGGTACTCTTATAGAGTAAAAGGGTATGAAACACAAAGCTTCGCGGGATTTTTTGCGTTTGACAGGCTTTTAGTACAACTTATTCTCTTTCTTTGATAATGTAGAAACTTTTCAAATATTATTCCAAAATTATTACCGTATAACTAAAAACATTCGCGACAAAAAACTTTCACGAACGCAGTGTGACAAGCGCTTCGTGAAAACACTTTCGTGAATTGGGGCATGGCAAGCCTAGGCGCGCATACTTGCGCAAAATTTTGCGGAAAAATCTTTCGCGGTTTTTGAAAATCTGCGAAATTCGCGAAAGTTTTTTGTAGCGAAAGATTTTAGTTATATGGAATACCTGTGAATTTATGTCGTTTAATATGTAATTATGAGACTGTGCATGAATTATGAGTCATGCTATTATAAAAAATTTATAAAAAGATCTGTAGTGCCTATAACCATGTAACTCCTGGAAGTAATATTAATGTCATCATTCTATAAAGTGCACATATAGGTAGGAAAGTAACTGCCAGGATTGTCAACACCTTATTGATCTCAGAGGACATACGTACTTTATTGAGGAGGCAAAATTTCCCGAAAATGGGATTTTATAGCAGCATATTTGAGAGCAATAGTTTATTTCATTGTGGATTAATTTAGATTTTTTCTGTCAGTTTGTAGCACATTGCCAGGCAATATTTGTGTAACAATAACAAGCTCTCCGGACATTTCTGTGTTTTTCTATAATCACTGGCTCATAATACCCTCCTTTAACGACAGTATGCACCCAAGTGTTGCTGCATTATCATACCTTGAAGTCCCGCTCTCTGTACGGTAGCGCATACCACGGCATTTCCTGAAAGTATTCTTTGAATTGAGTCTCATCTCGATCAGAACTCAAAAAAATTATGTCGAACATGTTTCCATTTTCGCTGGTTTTGATATTATCGTACCAAGTCACTAGTTGTGGGGTAAAGGCGCGACATGGCGGGCACCAGTGTGCCGAAAAGTACAATCCGATTACCTTTCCCGCTATTTCTAGGTCGGATGTTTTAGTCTCCGTTGAGTCGTTTTTTATCACCGTCGGTCCTATCAATTTGGTCAGAGCCACAGGTGGGCCTAGCAATTTCGTCTGAGCCATCAATATCTGCACCCAGACACGAACGCCAAGGGCTCTAAAGCGTAGCCACTCCTTTGCGGTTGTTACGCCCCCTCCTTTAATGATAGATGTCACATTATCTTCAAAAGTGCAAGCGATGCGATTTGACTTATGGAAGCCCACCATGCAATGGGTGGTTTATGATCATAATAATAATTATGGTTAAGTATTAATTTCCCAAAAATATCAAAATGTCCCATTACATCTCCAAACAATTATACATTAGCTAAGGATTTACAGGTTATAACTTGGATACCATTATACAATGAACATTGGAGGTAACACAAACAAAAACAAAAACATAACAAGTTTTGCTCATCACAAGTGTCAAGATAACTTAATATGAAAATAGAGATTTTAAAACACAAACATAGATTTAAAATGAGGCTAAACATATTATTTTACATTATAATTTTATATAAATCTCAATCTACAAAACAGTGTGAATGAAGTTCGAAGGGCTGTAATATAATCTGCAAGAAAAAGCAAATTATTAACCTAAAAATATCCTAATGCTGTACAGTGGTAAGGGCGCCTAAGAACAGCATAACCTACACGCACGAGACCAAACAGACTTGAATAGTCTAACAACATAATGATATCTATACATATGAATACAATAACTTAAGGACAGGTTTAATTATGAGCACTAGAAATTCTGAGGCTTTACAATATTATACACATATGACGGGAGAAACTATTTAGAGCTCTCAAAACAGTTTTCACCATCCAGGTATATACCTAGTTTTAAATTGTGACACTAAATCATTACAATTATTGATAGTGGTGTCATGTGAACACAAAAGCGGCCAATGCCATGAATGGTGACTAAAGTGCAAAGCAGATGAATAAGCAACGTGGCAATAGTTATCAAGATCATGCTAAATTATCAATGAAATTACACACACCTCACGTAGTTGACTTCTTTTTACTTTGAAATTCCTTCATAAATTCTGGAACAGGTTGGTCTTTTTTTCGAGCAGATCTTGTAGATGCTGATGGACGCATCGGAACTGTACCGCTACGAAGTCTTGATGTTTTGGACTGCAAGAATGATTTACAAACAAGCATAATAATGTAATTTATCTTCTTTTAGAGAAGCAAGAGGCCATGTAAAAATTTAATCAATTATCTGTCTAAAAATAGATACATAAATATCACAGATGCACACATTTGGGGTGAACACATTAAGGGATGCACACCATAATTATGATATATATATCACCAAAATATGAGGATCGTCTTGAGCTGTACTATGCCTCCTAATCTTCAACCTTCTTCAACACGCAGTGTCTCATGCTCGAGATAATAATATTTATTCCCGGATCGTGGGCCAATTTAAAAACGGAGTCTTGTGCAAAAACATTTTACAACTAAGGTAATTATGTAAGTAAATCTTACGTCTTCTCCGATTTTTGCTCTCTTTGACATGAGTTCTTTTTTCCAAGCAGGCATCTCTGGTTCTTTCTTTGATGATGATGGTGTTTTCCTCACTACAGGAGACTGATCTTTCTTCCGTTCGAGCACTTTTTTCTTCCAGTCTGGGACACCTGAATCTGCAGGTAACTTCAGCGGGCCGGGTGTTACAGACGTGGGTGTAGGAGAACGTGATTGTGACATACCCCTTGATCTAAATGGCACTCCTATTTCCTTTTCTGATGAGTTGCTACCTTTATGTGATTCTGAAGTGTCATGATGTTGAGGAAAAAATTGGTTTGAATCCTCAGATGGTTGTTCTACACCCTTCTCTCTAGTGGTGGAAAAAACTTCATCCTCAGCCTCATCTATTTTCTCCCCCTCAGTGTAAGAAGTTGTTGAAAGCTTCACTTCAATGGATAGCATGTTTTTTTCATCTTTGTCCGAAGTTATATACTCTTTCTGTACCTTCTTAGTAGCAATCTCAATCTTTGGTTTTGGTGAGGTTATTACTGGCTTTGGTGAAGTTGCAATCTCTGAAGAATCTTTTTGGATCGAACCTTTAGCATTGGATGACTCTGAGGCTGCTTCTGGTGCTGCATCAGATACTGCTTCAGAAGTTGCTTCGGAAGTTGTTGAAGGAGTTCTTACACCTTCCGATAATCTTGTAGAGGTAATCACATCAGCTGGATGTGGCTCTCCGTCATTTTTCTCATTTTGGTCATCTGTCACATCGAGTGGCTTGTCAGTGTCTGTGGTGTCTGTAGTTATTGGTTCACTTTCTTTGGTTGCTGTTACTCGAGACGTAGTAATACTCATTTTTGAGTGAGCAGGAGACGGTGACTTGCTTGTATCAGAGCCAAGACGTCTCTGGGGTGATTTTGAAGACCGTGTATGTTTTACATCATCATCTTTGCTGGTAGACAAAGTCGAAGATTTGGCTTCCCTTTTTGACGACTTTACATTAGCTTCTGCAGCTTTCCTTCTCCTCTCCAATACTCTCTTTCTCCAATCTGGCATGTCCTCGTCCTCAGTATCTTTGGAAGATTTTGTTGAAGTTTCCTTGGTTCTCTGTTCCCTTCTTTTCTGTAAATCTGTCATCCATGAAGGTGGTTCCTTTTCAGACCTCTTTGCTTTTTTGTCAAGTTGTGTCTGTGACACATCAGTAGATGCTCTTATCCTTTGTTGCTTTGGTGAGGACGTAGTCTTGCTAGAATCAAACTTACTCCGAACATTTGAAACTTTCCCTGACTGAATTTTGGAAGTGGCATTGTTTATTCTCTTGGAGGTTGGAGTCTTCCGTTTACTCCCGGGAGAAGATTTAGGTGAATCATATGACTTGGTTTGCACTTCATCTTTCCTTTTAGGTGATATATCCTCCTCTGTAGCATCATTTTCTGGGGTAAACTGGTCTTGTTTAGGATTAGGTGCCATGTAATTTGGTTGTTGACTTGATTTTTCTGGCTTCACCTCCTCATTGATTTCATTCTTTACATTCAGTAGGATTTTTGACTGCTCTTGCAGCTCTTCTCCGTCATTAGTTTTTGTATTGGTGACCCGAGAAGAATCCTGATCACAGGTATGGGACAGTTCCTTGGTCCTGTCAGGTGAGTGTTGTAGTTCATCTTCTTCATCAGCTTGTTCTTCCTTGGTAGTAGGCACAGGGAGTGAGTCTTCGTCAGGTACAACTTTGTGACTAGGTGACTTATCAGAAACTTCTTTCGCTTCCTCACTTGAATCTCTTTGCTGATGAGCCTTTGCATAAGCATCTAGGCTAGGAGTAGCTGCAGATGGTGTCTTAAACTTAGGTCTCGTGAAAATATCTGATGCAAAAAGTTCATCATCGTAGAGTTTTCTTCTTTTTCGTTCGCTATCTTTTTCCTTTTCCACCTTTTCTGCCTTGCTTTTATCCAGCATGGATACATCATCACCACCATCTACGTTTTCCTTGGTCTTGACAGCCATTGGACTTTCTTCAGCATTTTTGTCCTCCAATGTATCCACCTTTTCTTTTACGTCTACTTCCATCCCATTATTTATTGCCTCCTCAACACCAGTGTCCAAATCTTCCATAGCACTCTCAATATCTTGGTTTGATTGGTTATTGTTCATCTCAACATCATCTTTCCCATCAACGGTAACTGCAGTGTCTCCACTCTGTTGGATGTCATCATTTTGATTGGTTATATCAATTGGTCTAGCCTTGATGGGAGTGCAGTCCTTAACATCTTCAGATTGATCTGGTATGCGGGAAGTAGAGACTGAGGTGGACAGGGGAGATTTATCCTTCTTCTTTTCTAGTGTTTCAGCCCTATAGCGGTTTTCATACATCCGGAAACTTGAACGTAAATTGTTGCGTTTCAAACCACTTTCACTGCAAGCTTTCTCCTCGACTTCATTGGTAACCTTCTCCTCAACATCATCACTCCCTGTGTCCTCTTGGGTAGCTTCATGTTCTGTAGTACCCTCGTCTTTTTTCAGGAGGGACTCTAGCTCCCCACTGGCAAAGAGATCAGGCAGTGCTTCTACCTCAGGTGGTTTAAAGTACAAACTACGACGATTTCCTGGCTTCTCATCAGCAACCTTGGGGTTTGTTTTCTCACCAGGCTCTTCCTTCTTATCACCTACATCAGCTGATCTGCTGACAGTAAGACGGCTCTGCTCTGTTTCTTCTTTAACAGGCACAACATTTAAACTGCTAACACTAGAGGTATCAGATGCCGTGTCATCCTTCTTGCCTCGAGAACTGGATCGCCGAATACCAAACCGGAACATTTTTGGACTTTTAGGCTCGCCAGCCTTTCCTGGTGATTCAGCAAATGATTCTTTGCCACTGTCCTTAAGTGACTCTTTCGACCCAGTAAATGATGGTTTATTGCCAACAGGAAACTCCCTACGTGGTGATTTAGACTCCCGCCCAGAACCACGACCAGGTCCCTTGCGTAGAATATTACCAAGAGCAGCCAGAGGATTACCTTGTGGAATTCCAACTTTTGCCATTAACTGTAGAAATTAAAGAGAAACTTAATGAGATAACTATTACAGTTACATACAGCACCCAATACTACTAAATAGATCGAATGTAAGACATAATTATGGCATGTGGGTTCAAGTAAAAGTGAGATACAGCACATTATTCAATACTACAATATTATATTTTAGTTTTATAGTTCTAAAATGAACGTAATATACAGTGGTATAGCTTGAACGCAAAAGGGAGTCAACTCCACAAAGTGATGCTAGACTTAAAACAAGTTTGAGTTTCTGAGCAACAGAGGAGGGAAGGAGAGACATGAGAAGCTCAACTTAGCCAGCTTAGACTTTCTCAACAACAGAGGATAGAGAGGGAGACATCCGAAGAGAGCCCTCCCTCTCTCTAAGTCTAACGTCTGTCCTACAACACTCAAGATGGGCTTTCCTAGCCTCGGGTGTTTCTGCTCACACCTAGCACAGTTAGCAGCATTATTACGTTAAAGACACGCTCTGCTCGCATCACAAGGTTAAAACGGCATGCGTAGTAGCAACGTTTATGGAGCATGCGTGTAAGGACGTACGCACATCGACAAACATATATATATAGAAAAATTGTGCGCACTGTACTAATATGGCTCACTCCCGCTCGCCAATTATTAGTATGTCTAACAGTTATTAAATGTAATTGATTACAGAGCAGATAGTGATCTTTTTTTAATGTATATGTTTCGTCGGGAAGAGTAACAGACATCTACTATCAGACATGAATATAGTGTACAAGCACATAACTACAGTAATATTATTCTAGTGATTACTCATGGCTATTTAGTAAGTTTAACTACATCTATAATTATGAATGACATGTGCTGAGCCCAAAGAGAGTAGATTTTTCACTTTTTCAGATTTTTGTTAATACCTTAGTCTAGAATAAGCTATCATGGAATGGAAGATATGAGAATGATCCTCAATCTCTACTGCACATTCTGATGGCAGTCATGTGACCAGAGGTGATAATCACATGACATTAGCTGCAGCTAAGTGTATGTACCTCAAAAACAATTAGGCCAATTTCTCAATATTTACTCTGAGCTAAGAGCTGAAACTTGATCACAAGGGCACGAGAGTGCCCTTGTATATAGGGATTGGCATGGTTTTGCTA
>JAODVQ020282976.1:0-12631 GCA_025400075.2 Phenganax stokvisi
GTGGGCGCTTTTGGGGATGAGAATGATAGAGGCTCGGCGTATATTTTCACGCAGGATGGTGGGATGTGGGCAGAAACAGCCAAGCTGATTGCTGCCGATGGTAATGGTTATGTTAGTGACGACTTCGGACATTCTTTATCTATGGATGGTCGTACCATTGTTGTGGGGGCTGATAAGGATGACGATGATAGAGGTTCGGCGTATGTGTTCACGTATGATGGTGAGACGTGGGCAAAAACGACCAGGTTGACCGCTTCCGATGGCGAAGCCAATGACCTTTTCGGGCATTCTATGTCTGTGGATGGTCACACTATGATAGTAAGTGCGCCAGGGGATGACGATGATAGAGGTTCGGCGTATGTGTTTACGTATGACGGCGAGACGTGGACGGAAATGGTCAAGCTGACCGCTTCCGATGGCGAAGCCAATGACGACTTCGGGTATTCTGTGTCTATGGATGGTCGTACCATTGTTGTGGGTGCCCATGGAGACGATGACAATGGCAGGTCCTCTGGCGCGGTATATGTGTTCACGTATGATGGTGAGATGTGGACCGAAACGGTCAAGTTGACCCCCGCCGATGGCGATGCCCGTGACAGTTTCGGACGGTCTGTGTCTATTTCTGGGAACACTATTGTCGCGGGTGCTCAAGGGGATGATAGACGGAGAGGTGCAGTGTATGTGTTCACGTATGATGGTGGGGCATGGGCAGAAACGGCCAAGCTAACTGCTTCCGATGGCGAAGTCTATGACTTTTTGGGGCATTCTGTATCTGTGGATGGTCGCACCATTGTCACGGGTACTGATAGGGACGCCAGTGTTGGGAGGCGCTCTGGCTCGGCGTATGTGTTCGCGTATGATGGTGAGATGTGGACAGAAACGGCCAAGTTGATCGCTTCCGATGGCGAAGATCATGACCTTTTTGGACATTCTGTGTCTGTGTCTGGTCGCACCATTGTTATAGGTGCTTTGGGGGATGCCGACAATGGCGGGTTTTCTGGCTCGGCGTATGTGTTCACGTATGATGGTGAGATGTGGACAGAAACGACCAAGCTAACCGCCGCCGATGGGATTGCCAATGACTATTTTGGAGAGGCTGTGTCCGTGGATAGGGGAGTCGTCGTGGTTGGGGCAGCCGGGGGCGACAACCGCAGAGGCTCGGCGTATGTGTATCGAGTGCCACTGGTCGAGCGTGCCGATGTCGATGGTGATGGGGTCATTGGTATGTCAGATTTTCGTGCATTTGCCGAGGCTTATGGAACGACTGATCTCAAGTTCGACTTTGATGAAGATGGAATAGTTGGTTTCTCCGACTTTCTGATCTTTATCAGTCACTACAGTGAGCCTGCCTGATGCATGTGGTCTGGCGTTTGCCACTTAAAAAGTCTCGTTGGTAACCTGACCAACGAGGCTTTTTCCATGCATGCAATACTAAAAGCCTATCGCTCAAAAGAAGAATTTGAGACCAGCGTAGATCCGGTCCATATCGGTGGTGCGGTTATCGGTAAAGATAAAGTCGTGTTTGTAGTCGAGTCCGATACGCACCCTTTTGTGGAGGACGATGTCTATGCCTGCGCCGGGTGCCAGGCCAAAGTTGCGGTTGCCTTCATTGGGTGCGTATAGTCCGGCGTTGAGCGAGACGTGGTACACAAAGGGGTCAAAGGCGTAGGCAAAACGCGAGCCGAGGCTGAAGATGGACATGTCGCGGTCAGAAAGATAATTATAGCTCGCCTGAATGCCGAGCCACTGGTCCATTTCGACGCCGAGGTCAATTCCATAGAGAAAACCCGTACGCGTTTTGTTGACGTCCGTCAGGTCAAAAAACCCAGAGCCAAAGGCGGTGTTGAGATAGACGCGATGGCCCGGACCGCCAAACGGGTATCCCCCTTTGCCAAATTCGGTTTCTTCCGCCCCATCAGTACGGCCAGTTTGCGCGCTGGCGCTGCTGCCCCAAAGCAGGGCAATTGCGAGTGCATATAACAGATGTTTCATGATTTTGCTCCTTTCTGGATCAGAACTATCCGTAACTCCCAACCTAATAATCCCAGGTCTTTGGCGCAATTACAATCCGATGCTGCGCTTTTTGTAGGCTTTGCGGATTTCTTTTTCGTCGGTCCATATAATTTCTGATGTGACCAGGTCCGTCAGTTGGAAGGTGGCTTTGTAGTAGATGAGTTTGTCTTTGCCCACTTCCTGCACGTTCGCGCTGAGTGTGCCCGTGAGGACCAGGTCTGAGCCGGTCTGTTTGCCCGGTGCTTTGGCCTGTGCGGGATCGACGTAGCCCGATTGTTGATATTCGTATTCTTTAGCGATGTCTTTGCGATTGGTGACATCGACAAAACGCACTTTGCCGCTCTGGATCAATGCGGTTTTAATTTTGTCGGAGAGGGCCACCATGTCGATGTGTTCGGTGGTGCGATTGCGCATTTTGCCGAGCATGATGGCGGGTTCGGGCCTGTTCAACGGTGCTTCGAGGATTGAGTTGACGACTTTTTTGGCGATGAGTTGCATGTCGTTTTCGTTAAAGCGGTCATCGAGCAAGGCGATGGTTTTGGGATCTTCATACGTCCCTTTTGTAAAGGCTCTGGGACCAGCGCATCCGATTGTGAGACCGATCAGAGCGATTGCTGCATAGGTGATGAGTTTCATGGCTTATCTCCTTATTGAGAGGTGAAAGGCGTGTTTTATCGCCATTCGCATTCCATGCGCGTGTCCATCATGTGCCATTTGTCTGGCAACACAACATCCTGTTTGTAGCGAATGTAGGCGCGGCAGTCTTGAATGGGGGAACTGACTGGATAATCCATTTGATATGTTTGAACCCGCGAGAGGTCTATCTCTGGGATCTCGTCGGTTTGATGGATTCCCGGGCGCGAAGATGTGAAGATGCGAACAGTTTTGTTGCCGTGTGTTTTGAGTGGGATTGTTCCCGAAAAGGTGACGCGTCGTATTTTTCGCGGGAGCAACGGGTCTGTGGCATCGATCAGGGTGTCTCTTTTCCACTGTCCGGCGAGCACGGTGTTTAAGTCCGCAGTGAAGACGCGCTGGATCTCGCCGTCGGGAATGATGACGTAGAGAAAGCGATGGCGCGCTGTTTGAGAAATGCCGTCAAAGGTCAGGTAAACGGTGAAGTTGAGCGATTGGTTTGGTGCGAGCGCGTGTTTGGAGATGGCCTGTATGACGACGGACTCAAGACCAGCTTGTTTGAGCGCGATCAGACCTTAGGCAGATGCATCGCCCGCATATCGCCGCTCGGAAATCATCTGTGCGATTTGATCGGGTTTGAAGTCGCTTTGTACCAATTGCAACAGGTCCTCACGGGTGAAGGGGAGTTGGTCCGTGCGTTCATAAACCGCGGGCAGTTCTCCGCCATCCCATTCGACGAGGTTGACGACAATGCCCCGCGTGGGCGGCAGGTCTGATTTTGTCGCGTTTGCTGTTGAAACGAACAAGCTGAGAACGATGATGAACAGAAGGTTTTGGTGTAAAAGTTTCATTGTGTTCCTCCTTGTGGAATTATTGATAGACCCTGTGATTCAAGAACGTGCGTTGGCCGGGTTTGATTTCGATGTTGGTAAATGTTTCGGTTTCGATAATGCGTCCGTTGGCGTCGCGTGCTTCGAGTGTGATGGTGTGGGTGCCGGGTGGCAGTTTGAGACGGCCGATTTGAATATTGTGGGGCAAGGAGACCCAACTGCGCGTGTCGGCGATTTCGGTTGAGATGTTGAACAGGTTGACGAAGAAACCGAGGACTTCATTTTCGTCTTTGGCCTCTCGGTGGGCTATGTATTTCACAAGCCCGCGTGCAATTGTTCTGATCGTAATTCTCGGGTAGTGATCCTGGAGCGATGTTTTTGCAATCGCGGCGTAATTTTGGGCGATCTGTGTTTGAATGGTGCGGTTTCCGGCGTGGATGAGAATGCGCTTTGTGCGCGGGGCAACGGCTTCGTATTTGGGAAGGACAACGCGCAACCAGTATTCGACATCGCGAATGGGATATACGCGGTGACGGCGGTGTGAAATTTCGGTGGCGATAGAAGATATTTTGTCGCCTTTGCTGCGTTTGATGTCTTCTTCGTAAATGGGAAAATCAATTTCTTCTTGCACTTTGCGGGGGATAAAGCCGATTTCAGAAAAGATCACGAGTTCGCCATTGCCCACAGGTGGGACAAAGGGCGGGATGTTGAGTGAGGCAAAGCGCATGTCGATTCCTTCGCCATTGAGCGCGCTTTCTATCTGTTTGAGGTCTTCGGCTACGGTCTGAGGTGGAGAGATATGAAACTTTTTTTTGTAGTATAAATAAGCGTCTTGTGCGTGTTGATAGGAGACGCGGGCGTCGTTGAGTTCACCAGTAGCTTCATAGAACAGGCCAGTGATGTAGTGAATGAAGGCGTCATTTTTGTAACTCGCCTGTCCATTGTGAATGGCGTATTGGTCGAGTTTCAAATTGGCTTTGCGGCATTCGACAAGGGCGTCTTCTGGGAGGCCCAGATACCAGTAGTTCAGCGCGCGATAGTAGTGAACGGCAACCATTTCAAAGCTGTCGCCGCGATAGTTGCGTATGGCGTCGTTGGTCAAAAATGCTGCGGCTTCGCGGGAAACAGAGCGGGTGTAGAGCTGATCAGATAGGCGCTCGGCTTCGGCAAAATAGCGGTTGGATGTTTCGTAGTGGCCCTGATAGTGGGTGAGGAGGCCATTTTCGAGGAGATAGAGCAATTGATTGCCTCTTTTTCTCGACTTTTTGATTTTTGCACGGGCGTCTTCGTAGTTGCGCGCACGCAGGCTCGTGCGGAAGTCACCCGAAAAGTGAGAATATGTTGTGCAGCCATGTAGTGAGACTGCTATCAGAAGCACTGTGTAGTAAATTGATTTCACCGCACATTCTCCGTTGAGGTTTTTGTGTGCGGTAAAATGTCCTGCAAATAGCGTGCCAATTAAGAGAATTTGTTTTAAGTTATTTAATTACAATAGGATATAAATAGGAGGGAAAAGCAGGATATGTGACGCTATGGCACAGGTGTGAATTTTTACAACAGTTTGAAAATTTTACAAAGCCAATATTTTCAGTTGCTTAATCGTTGTTTTCACAGGATGGAGATTTTCTATTAGGATTGAAACGCGCTGGTTTTTTTTGAGCGAAAAAAAGGCGTCCATTCGAGCGGGGTGCTCTGTTGGGATGAATATTTGTTGTGTTAAGAGTGTCTGGTCCGCAAAGATTGAGACTTGGATGCTCGCATGTTCGCGGAACGAGTTCAGGCGTTTTACAGTGATTTTTGTTTCGTATTCTCCAAAAACAAAGCTTTGAGAGTGTTCTGGTGTCGCTGGTTTGTTTGCACGAAATGTAAACAGGTATTTTCCGGGTTTCAGGTCATAAGTCGGGGTTGTTATGACGCCATGGCGAAGTGTTGCGGTATTGCGGATGTTGATTTGTACGCCTGTGGGAGATAGCGTGCAGGTATCAAATGCAATAACGCCGGGGTGCAACGGTTCGTGAGGCATCTGATTTGCGATGATCAGCGAGGGGCTTGTGGAAAATACATCGAGCATGGTTGCGGCATTTTGTTTGATATAACCTTTTCCAATATTTTCCCCGATGTAATTGTTGTCGATGTATTGCAGAATATGCTCGTCGGAGATTTTGTCGATGATTGCTTGTTTGGTCTGTATTTCCTCATGGTGATAAGTGTAAATCTGAGAGACTTCGACTGGTAAGACATAGTGTGTGCGGTCTCGATTTTGCTCTGCGCTCATTATTTCAATGGGCTGTATAGAATAGTCGTATTTTAATCTGTTGAGGTCTTGTTCGTGAACTCTCAGTTCTCTGGCAAAGACGATTTTTTGCACATCTACCATTGCGTTGAGCGTATCTATGACTGTGCTTCTGGTATCTCCGGTGTTGTGCAATACTATGCCAGTTTGATAAGCGTCATAAGCTCGCGGCAGTAAAACGAGCATGGCTGCGAGGCATACAAGAGGGATTGGCTTTTTGAAGTTTGGATAAAAGTGCGCCAATGCTGCATGCAGATTGTAAAACGCAATACCTGCAAAGACGGCGATAAATGGGTACACCTGTATAAAATTTCTGTGAAAGTTGACGGTCATACCGCTCATAAATAAGAGATAGGTCACAGGGAATAATATGATCAGGAGTAATGTGGGCCGGGAAATTGTTCCCGCCAGACCTATTGCAAACAGGATGGTGCCTGTCAGCCCGATGTTCTGGTAAAATTCTCGTATTTGAAATGCAAAATAATCCCATCCGGGGTTGATTGTGGCACCTGGGTGTCCCGTGGTTTTGTAGTAATTAATCTGGTGTAAGACATCCTTGATAAAAGTTGGGAAGTCGAGAATTGCGTATGGCATGATGAGAAAGAAAGTCACCGTGGGTAGGCAGGGGACCGCGAGCCAGTAAAATTTTAGGCGTGGAATTTCATCCCGATAGAACATCCAGGTCAGCGATGCGATAGGGAGCAAAATTGCCAGGCCCGAATTGTATTTTGTCGCTGTGGCAAACCCGACACATATTAAACTCAATATGAAATAGATGATTTTTTTTTGGTCGATAAACAGAATGGAGAATAGGGCGACAAGCGAGACAAACAGGGCGACTGGCGCGTCCATTGTTACAAAACCCGAATGAACAATGTGGATTGGGAGAACAGATAAAAAAAAGGCCGATATGATGCCCGTCCATCTGCCACATATCGACCTGCTGATTAAATAGGTGATAAATACTGTTGCGATGCCCATTGCGGCGGTTAAAAAACGGTTCCAAAAATAAAAGCTAGGGTGGGATATTGTCCAGTGCCAACCAGTGTCGGCTTCAATGCGTATATTTGCTACCAAATCGCCTGTGAGTGATAGATAAATACGGTATAACTGATCTATCAGCAGGTTCAAGTAAATCATCAGAGAACCGTACTTAAAAAAATGAGGATTGTAATCCCCCGTTTTCATCATCTGAAGCGCGTTGCTGGCCGTGAGCGGTTCATCCCAGAAATACAAATAGGGTAAACCGATATTTAATTGGAAATATCGAAGGATAAATGCAAAGAAGATGACGAGGATGATGATAGAAGTGAAATAGTGTTTCACTATCGCATGGTGGATACCCGGGTACCGCTTATTAAAATTGGCTTTAACAGACGCGATAAAATCACTCATGGGATAAATCCTTTTGTGCAATGAGCAAAAAATTCCACGCGTCGCTTTCCACGCAGTGCAAGCGATCCAAAAATAGTGCACCGAGTTGGATGACAAAAAATCCAATGCGCGCAAAGGGGATTAGAGGACCGCGTTCAAAACGCGCCAAATAATAACAGAATCGCGTCCCGACTGTGACCCAAAATCCCGCAAGCGCGCGCGTTGTATGGATGGTTAACCCCGATTTTTCAGCGAGAAAGCGCAAGCCATAAGGCGTAAAACGAAAATAGTCGTGGGGGACTTCGTGCAAACCCCAAATATGGGGTGCGGTGAGAATTAAGTATCCATTCGGTCGCAATACGCGTGCCATTTCGTCAATCGCCAATTGGGGCTGCGGCACATGTTCCAGGACCTGATTGCACAACACGGTATCGCAGGTCCCATCGCGAAAGGGGAGGGCCAGCACATCGCCCCACACATCGGCGCGTTCATATCGCGTGCGTCCTTTTTCCAGGCCGATGTATTGTTGTACGCGCGACCCAAAAATGCCGACATAAGGCTTATTACCACACCCCACATCCAGCAATTTTCCACTTACCATCTCCTTTACTTCGTCCATTGTCTGGCGCATTGTGCGGTGAATCAACCAGTTTTTGCCAAATAGGCCAACTGGGCGTCCATCACATTCATCGCCTTCCATATCCACGCGTGACAATCCCCACCACGCACCAATCGCGAGACACGCAACACCAACCAGACTGATCCAGTGTCCCTGGACGAATACGAGGGCCAGACCACCCAAAACAATGCCTGCCAACCACATCAGGGCGACAGCTACACGCACAGGTAGGCCCCATTGTACTAACCGCTGTGCGACGTGGTCTCGGCTGGATCGGACAATAGAGAGGCCTTTGGCAAATCGGATCGCACTGATAAATACTGCTTCAAAGATGGGCAGGCCCAGGGCGATCAAAGGTCCGATGACGCCCATGAGATCGCCAATATTATTTGCGACAGAAATAGCCATACTGCTGAGTAAAAATCCAATTAACAGGCTTCCGGTATCGCCCATGAGGATGCGGGCGGGATGAAAATTGTGTAGCAAATACCCCGTGAGTGCACCCGCTGTTACGAGTGCCCAATCGCCTGCACTTATGACCCACAAACTCAGCGAAGCAATGGTTCCACTCCCCGAGGAAAGACCGTCTTCCATGTCCAGAACATTGAACGCATGGCACATCCAGACCATCCACAACGCAGTCAGTGTGGTGTCTATCCAGATAATATTTGTGAGATGGATACGCGGGCCAAGCCAGGCGGCAATGCCTGCAACCGCAAGGGTCAATGCAAATTTGTGCAGCGGAGCAAAAGGTTTCCAGTCGTCTAAAATGCCGATAAATGCCATCCCCACAGCACCGATAACGAGGCCCAAAGGAAGCGATTGAGGCAAGAACCAAAAGCCACAAAAAAGAGCGGCCAGCAAAGCTGTACCGCCCAGAGTTGAAACTGGCGCGTCGGGCGCATCAAAACGGCGTGCTATCAGGCGCGCAACCGCCGTGAATAAAGCAGATAGAATCGCGGTAATACCGAATAAGATAACGGGCGTCATAGAAGGGTGAGGTAACGGTCTCGGAGCGGTGTAGGGTTGGATTTCAAACTTCAAACTTCTTTACGGCTGCGATGACTTGTCCAATTTCGTTTTCGGTCATGCTTGGGAACAGGGGCAACGTGACCAGATCGCGCCACACGGCATCGGTGACGGGCAGGTCTGTGCGATAGGGTTTGTACACTTCAAATAAATGGCAGGGTTTGTAGTGTACGCCCGCATCGATGTTGTGTTGCCCCAGATGATCTATCAATTCATCGCGTTGGGACACGCGTGCCACATAAGCGTGCATTGCACTGCGAACATGGGGTTTTGCTACGGGTGTTTGCATCCAGTCGAGGGCGGCAAATGCACGTCCGTACTGCAAAAAAATCTCTCGACGTTGTGCATTGGCTGACTCCAATTTACCCAATTGTACCAGCCCAATTGCCGCATTGAGATCGTTCATATAGCATTTATAGCCGAGTTCGCCTACTTCGTATTCCCATCGGCGCTCTGCGCCATTTTTTCGAAACCGATCATAAGTGCCGCGCGAAATGCCCATCCAGCGCAATTTTCGCGCGCGTTCGGCGAGGTCTGAATTATTGGTGGTCAACATCCCCCCATCGCATGTTGACAAATTTTTGCGCGCATCAAAACTAAAACACGTCACTGTGCCCACACCGCCGATCATCCGATCTTTGTAACGTGCGCCACTGGCGTGTGCGGCGTCTTCTACAACTGGAATCCCATTTGCGATGGATAGAATCTCATCCATGTCGCAGGGATGACCGGCAAAATGCACGACCATAATCGCTCGGGTGCGCGGCGTGATTTTGGCGGCAATTGCTTTTGGATCAATATTGAGTGTTTCGGGATCTATGTCGCAAAACACCGGCGTGGCTCCGTTTTGCAAAATTGCGTGATTGGTCGATACAAAGGTCAAGGGCGTGGTAATGACTTCGCCCCCTTCGATATCCAGTGTTTTTAAGGCCAACAGCAGTGCTGCGGAGCACGAGTTGACAGATACGGCGTATTGTGCCCCCACATAATGGGCAAATCGCGCTTCGAGTTCTTCGACTTTTTCCCCGGGCCCAACCCAACCTGACATCAATACCTCGCGGACAGCTTCGACTTCTGCGTCGTCAAACCAGGGACGAAAAATGGGAATCATGGACCTTCCTCCACAGCACCGTGAGTTAGTATAAACCAGTAAGCCCGCAAACGCGCTTGCGCTTCTGTGCGATGCCTGCGTGCAAATAAAAACACACTTCCCCAGAGTAATGTGCGCAATGTCATTTCTATAGGACGCAGGAGCCTGAGTAAGCGTGCGGCCCATTGTCCCAGGTGTTTGGAAATAAAATAGGTATAAGATGCTTCGCTGACTACGAGCATCCGCGTCAATGCCTGTTTGGAACTTTCGCCCCCAATGTGTATGCCTTCAGCGTCGGGCAAATATATAACCTGCCAACCCGCTCGGTTGATGCACAGGCCGAGATCCACATCCTCGTAGTACATAAAAATGGCCTCGTCCATCCCGTTGACAGCGTCCAGCACACAGCGGCGAACCGCGAAACACGCCCCGGTCACCCAGGCTACAGCTTCGGGTTTGGAGGGCTTTCGCCGCCGAAATTTAAGCAATGGAAATATTAGATGCAATAGGAATTTACGACAAATTTCGTCTCTGAGTCTGGGTGCTTCACCGCACGAGGCGAGTACCTGTCCATCCGGGTCTTTAAGTTTCGGACCTACCATGCCCACATTGGCGTGTGTGTTCAAAAATTCCACCATCGTATTCACTGCGTCTGGTTGCAATACGACATCGGGATTCAGAGCTACGACTATCGCACTATGCGAGACAGCCACACCGCGATTCACGGCGCGCCCAAATCCCAGATTTGCGCCGGTTTGAATCACGCGCACGCGATCACCATAAGTTTCCAGTGCCTCCAGGCTGTTGTCCGACGATGCGTTATCCACTACGACCACATCGAGATCCGTTCCACGCTGATCGAGTAATGCGGCAATGCACTGCGCCAGATTCTCTCCGGCATTCCAGTTGACCACTATTGCTGTCACACATTCAGACATTATTGTTTTCCTCTGCTACCAGCCGCGCAATAAGTCCCAAAAATGTCGCATGGATAAAGATCAACCGATTGGCAAAGAGGGTTGCATCTGCCATGCCATAGACGAGGAGTGCAGCGTAGATGGCGATAAATGCCGCACAAAACAGACGTACGCGAGCATCGGAACTTCGTTGAAATAATAGATACGCACGCCACAGAGCAAAGCCAAAGACCCACAAAAACGCCGCGATGCCGACCAGCCCCATTCGCATCCCAATCGTTAAATAAACATTGTCAACTGCACCCACTGTCAATATCTGTGGCGGTGGCGGAAATGTCACCAAAGACGTCACGGTTTCACCGTGTCCGCCGCCGAACAAAGGGCGCTGGTGAATTTTTTCCAGTGCTTTGCCATAAGATATCAACCGCCCACTTATGGCTTCGACGCTACGCGTTACGCGGTCCAATGCGATATCACTGACGGCAGCACGGGTTTGTTGCTGAAAAATATACCCTATCGCCAGTAGCAATAGGGGGATCAATGCCACGACAAAGAGACGCGACAGGCGTCGGGGTGATGCCTGTTTATCCAGTGCGGTCAACGCGGCCAGGCTGCCCAGTCCTACGAATAGGGAAATCCACATGCCCCGCCCCATTGTCAAAACCAGGGCCAGTCCGATAGGCAATATCGCGCCCCACGCCCATGCTCGTCTATATGCCCGTGCTTCAAATAACAAAATGGCGGCGATGATGAGCATGCCCATTGGCAACACAATGCCTTCGAGCCGTGCGACTCGAACGAAACCACCCGCAATGTCCCTATCCACCTGTAAAAGGAATTCAAACAAATACTCGATGCCGACAATTGCGGCCATGAGCAAAAATAAATGCAGAAATGTGGAGAATCGCCGCACATCCAAAAACCATGTTACCACAAAGAACAGTGTATAGTACAATGGATAGCGCACGTCGCGCAACATTTGCGAGATCGATTGTCCGTAGATCAACCCCAACAAGCAAGAAAATACGACCAGTCCCAGCAATACGCACATTGGTCGATCCAAAAACGTATGCCGTCGCCAATTCCATCGTCCTTCCAGCAAATAGTTGAGATATGCAATGCCCATCACCACGACGAGAAGACCTTCATAGAATTTGAAGTCCAGAGGCAAGATCAGATAGTCTTCATAGAACCAGGAAGGCACAACCGCGGCGGTGAAACACAAATAGAGCACTGACAGCGTGAGAGAGCCAAAAAGTGCGATTGCCGACAGCAAGCTCAAGACGAGAATCGCCGCAAGCGCGTCATTTACTAAAAACGGCAGTGCAATCAACAATATCTGTCCAAAACACACCAGAACCAACAGGTGAGGTTTTGCAGGGTCAAAAAAATCTGTTCGAAGCATCACGTCCTTCGTCCTATTCGATTAATCCACTGTACGCATATCCACGCAGCAGGCGTGCACAAAACCGCATCAATAGGTAGCCGAAAACGCGTATGGACAAAGAATACCATGTGCAATAGTGACATGCAAATTATCAGTAGAATAAGTGCCAGACCTTCGGGTCTGTGGCGTTGGCTAAATGTGCCGATAAGCCCCAGTATCAGGAGTGGGGTACAGGAAAGCACGGCAATTGTGTTGTACAATGGCGGCTCATCCGGAATCCAGGAGCACCAAAAATAGAGCAGTTTGTCAATGCTCAAACTCAGGTAGTGCAGTGGTTGTGCGATGATCCACTTCAGCACAATGCCTGCGACGCGGCGGTCGGCGGTTGCGCCCTGAGATGTGTCGGCCAGTGTGTGGTAAAGTGCCAGATAATCGATGTGATTATC
>JAODVQ020283084.1:0-12627 GCA_025400075.2 Phenganax stokvisi
GAGAGAGAGAGAGAGAGAGAGAGAGAGAGAGAGAGAGAGAGAGAGAGAGATGGAGAGATGGAGAGATGGAGAGATAGAGAGAAAGAAAGAGAACAGAGGGGACACTAAGGGAGGGAATGGAAAATAAATACACTCACAATAAAAGGCAAAAATGCCTTAAAAACTTGCATAAAAATATCAAATGTATTAATGAACACGAATGAAACATAAAATTTCACCAAAAAATCGAACATAAAAAAATTCACGAAATCATGACAAACAGGAGTGTTACTAAAGTGAAGTGTTTAGAAATAGAAGTTGCTAAGAACGGGAGCTGGGACTAGAGGGGGTATACCTCCATTGTCGTCCTCTGGTAGGTCTAGGAGACTGAGATTGCTGTGTGTCGAAGTGGCATCGCTGTCTGACTGAAATCCGCTACCAGGTACATAGTCATAGTCAGTGGTGAGGGCATAGAGGCTCTGTACCGATCCCGACGGGGACACCTCGCTGCGCCGGTGAGGGTGTGACGGGGAGAATGGGCGTGGCTGATAGTGGTGGGCAGAGAGGTCACTGTTGTAGGAGTCTAATTTCCCGGGGCGCGGTCGACCGCGGGGGATTATTGGACTATTCTTGATTGTAATTCCTGCGCCACCAGCTGTGACGGTCTGATCGCGCATCAGAGAGGAACGCGGCGACGTCTGCTCACGAGATCGAGACGAAGAATGTCTTCGTAGATTTGGAGACGTGGAAAAAACGGACGGACTGACATTACCGGAGGTGGTACCACCATTGGGATCCTGGAGGAGTGAGTCGTATGACGGTGTCTGTCTCAGAGGGGAGTGGTGTTGAAGAGTTTTGTCAGCCGATACCTGGAGAAGTGGATCAAACATGTGCAGAGCAAGCTTCGAGTGGCCCGGTGAATTAAAAGTCATGAGTTGTTGACTCTGTAGATCAGCACTCATTGCCGATTGATTAGAAAAATCAGAAGTGCTCTCTTTGCCTGAGTCAATGGGAGAATTCTGATCACTGTCGTCCGGTGAGATGTGTCTATTCTGGAGAGTCAGGTTTGATGGTTTCTTGATAGAGCCAAACTCACTGATCACTGACGCTGACTGGCTATGAGCCATACTAGTAGACTGAGGGGATTTTGGTGAATTTGGTGACGACACTACATGTGGGGAAGACAGAGAGAGAATGTGTTAGAATTCTGACCAAAAATAGCACTCATGTGTACATGTCCATAGACTCACAATCAAATTGAAGGGGGAACATTATCTCAAAATAGAATATGTAATTGGACACCATATTAGGGGCTAGTCAAAAATAGCAGTGCATGGCATGTATGTATGCATACGTATGTACACATTAGGCACATTATGAGCTGAAGGAAGTTAAGAGGTAACGTGACACCTTTAAAGCCACATGCCAAAACCATACAAATGTGTTAGTGTATAGTATTGTACCTCACGTATTGAGTTTGTTTATGCATACGTAACTAGGCTTGGCAGCATCACAATGTCGTGTGTACAAACTACAGTTTTAGACCCATAGAACAATATGAAGCCTAGTGATCTTTAGAGATATTAAGTGATCTCTATCTTCTGGATGGATGTAGTAATAATATCGTATGATTTGTGGAGGACAAACAGTGACTGGTTCGAGAGTGGCACAAAGAAAGAGAGGATTAGTTAGTGTCATGAGGTGACTGACACGGGGAGAACTGTTACAGCAGTTCACATTCCTCATTAGGACTGTAAAAATAAACAAAGCCACTACCTGTCCATCTGTTTGTGCATGTAATATATCTTTATAACATGGTTCTAATCTACAGGTCTAATGTTTCCTTTTTCCAGGTGTTAAATTTCTATGACAGAATGTAAGCCAGAGAGAGCTTCAGTTTTACTTAAACTTCATAGGAGCTTCGGTATTCAAAATCCGTAGGAGTATTTTTGGGACTTGTGTTGTTAGTAATTATAGTGTTTACTGATGTACACGTACCATTTGGAGCTAGGAGATTTGGAGATGGTGAACGAGGGTGGGAGAGAGAACGGTTGCGGGATGAGGAGACGACATCACGGTCAATCATCTTCTGCATCTCCTCAGTGAATGGTCGAATCAGGGAACTCAATGTGGTGTCGTACGATGGACCCGGAGCTGCGGCCGGGGGATTGGACGATCTCCCGATCGAAAAACCTTCAATGTCACTTGTGGATATATCCCCTCCAGAGTACCTCCTCTTGTGCCCTCCTCCTACTCCTCCTCTCACCGACTTATCAGTCTTTTCTCTTATCATATTAGGTGGGAGAGAGATTCGTTTGTTAGCGATGACACCTGCTGATGAGGAAGAGGCCAAGGTGAGCAACAGACCCTCGGTGGCAGACGACGGACGTTGTTGTGATTCCGTTGAGGAGGAGTCTGAGGTGGAGGAGGCGGAGGGGAAACTGGTAGTGCGACGAGGTGGCTGGAGAGAGGAGCGGCGATCGATGCTGATACTACTAGAAGAAGAAGAAGTGGAGACTGAGGTGTTTGTGTTGTTGCTAGATGTTGAGCTGATTGATGGAATTGACTTCTGCTTCTGGATACGAGATGATGATGATGATGACTTTTGACTGTCTGTCCCAGAAAGCCACCTCAGTAGACGACGCGCTGAAAAACGCTTCACTCGTGGCGGTCTAGCAGTCTGTAATGGAAGAGATAGAGAGGGAGAGGACAGAGAGAGGAGAGAGAGAAAGAAAATGTTACAACACTAAATTTAAATTTCAACAGCATTAAAAAAAATGTGCTGACATGTGACTTATCAATTGTCACACGAAAAATGATATTCATTGTCCAATTTGTGCACGTCGTACATGAACTAAAACATTAATTTCTATCTCGATGATGTCATTAGAAACACTAATTCACAGCAGTGCCGAGTTTGCAAAAAAGCGTACGTCTATATGTATTGTGTGATGAAATAAACGTTATTCACAAGCTAATGTTTGTTCATGTGCGGAAACTCCATGTTAGTATAATAGTGAATAATACTGCTGTATAAATAACCATATAATGTCATAATTATGTAATAGTGTACTGTTGGAACCTCTGAACAAGAGACACTGTTAGTCCAACAGCTGTGTCTTTATTGCGAGGTTGTCCCTATCTCGGAGGTCAAATAATACATAAATCTATTAGCAAGGGGTAGCGCAGTGTCTCTTGTAGAGAGGCTGGCCTTATGTTGGGAAAGGCTTTAACTATAGTATGCTAGTACTTACCGGTTGTGGTTGGTTGATAGCGGGATTGTTTTCTCTCTTCAACTCCATCTCTTTCAATTTCTCTTTCAACCTTTCCAGTTCCTCCCTCTGTTTCTGGAACACTTCATTCTGCTCCACCTCCCGACGTCTCTGCCACTCCTCCTGTGCCTGTTTAGTGTCCTCCTTGAGTTTCTCTAGCTCCTGCTGCTGCTGTTGGATCTTATCTTCCTGTTGTTTGATCCTCTTGGCTATGTCACCCGGCAACTCTTGTTCTTTGAAGGCCTAGAGAGAACAGGAGAGACAGTAGATCACAAACATACTCCAAAGAGAGAGAGATAGATACCCAGAGCAAAGAAGAGAGAAAGACACGGATACACAGAGGATAGGAGACACATATAGAGCAATGACAGATAGACACACCCAGAGAGGCAGACTAATAAGCCGGTAGTATAGGCTAAGGGTTGGGAAAACTATAAGGAGTGGGCCTAACCGTACCAGCAATGAACAAGACTTAAAAAGGCAAATGACCACCTTCCTTCCTTATCTTCTATAATAACACATGATAGCGTTGATCTGAATGTGGATGGTAGGCAAACTATGTACATATATAGTGCTATCTTCTCATATGTATATACATTCACAAACCATTATGCTACACACTCTCTTTCTCTCTCTCTCTCTCTATCGTCCTATATAGTATTGTGACACACTTTGTCCCAAGAGATGACTTCATTCAAAAAGAATGCGAGAGCTTTAATGAATTCACTCAAGCTACGTGACTGCCTAACAGTGCCTCACTAATCCTACTATTAGTATCTACTGATTACTTAACAAAGACAATGTATATATGGAACGAAAAGGTATTGCATTCGAGTAGGAAGTGGTGAATTAACCACTTCCCCCAATTATGTATGTATCTACGTCAATAACAATGATCAAGTGCTCAAGACATAGGATTTTCCAGCATTCTCTATTCTCAGTTCTTAGAATATAAACTCTCCCATTAGTTTATATAGTGCTTCACACCATATACTACACTGGAAAGCAGGGTCTTCAGCAGCCATTTTATTTACCACCCCATTTCCTACCTTCCTTCACCAAACAATTCCTCATCTCATAAAATACTATTACACACACGATTGAAGTGCTCATGCATCACAATTAGAAAAGAGAAGTGAACAGCGGAGTAGGAGTAATGTAAGTGGTACAAGATAGCCAGCTGTGGGCCACACACACTCAATAGTTTAGCCAACTACTAAGAGCTTTAATAGTGTAACTAACTTCAGCACTTCTTCTGCTAAATCTAGCAAATTTGGTCACACATGGTAGCATTCCTATTACCACCATTGATATAATACTCAGCTATCAATAATATGTAGTTATTAATTGCCCCTCAAATCCTCTCTCCTCCCAGCTCTTGCTATTTGAACAACGAGTGACTCACACTCTCTTCTCTCTTGAATTTGAGGAACTGTTCTTGTATCTCTGTCTTCCATGTGGACTGGATGGAGAGGAATTCATCGAGACTCGTACTTGACATGAACTCCTCCTGCTCAATCTGTTTCAGTTGCAGGAGAATTTCTGAGAATGTTGGTCGCTTGCCATATTCTTTCTGCCAGCAAGCTATGTAGGAGAAGAGGTGGAGAAGAGGGAGTATGAGGAGGAGGAGGAGGAGAAGGATGAGGAGAGGAACAATAAATAGTAACACGCACATAGAGAGAGCAGAAATGCACTTTGTGACATTCTTCTTTCTCAAAAGTTCCAAAAACATACATTGATAGTGGCAAAAGCAGTGGTATACAACATCCTACCTATTGTGTTATATAAAGGTCATTAGTATACAATGTACTGTGTCAGAACTTCTGCAGTGTTTCAGCTCTGAAATCATATCCTAGTATCTAATGTATGTATGTATGTATGTATACAGCTGGTATATAATAGTATTAGTAGGCCCTTCTTGCTCTCTATTATAATGTACCATTGCAATGACCTTTTCAATAGCAAGTGATGCCTGTGTATTGTGATTGACTGACTAGTTAAAATTTCTATATTGTGTGTGTGTGTATGTTAGTCCCAATCAGAGCTGAGGGAGGAAGACAGTGAAGAGCCTGGCAGTCACACATATCCTGTCAGTTAACCTTGGCATAATGTGGTATGTGCCTGTATTATGGAACTAACACCTAGGGTGGTCGCCCTACTATACTGGAGTATAATATTGCATTTCATTAGTAGGGAAATAACCAACCAGTCCAATGACTTTTATCTATATTACCCAGATGGTACATATGTGTGTATAGTGACAGTAGCAAAAGTTTAGCAGTTCTATGACAGATTCAGAGAGAAGGATGAGAAGGAGGATGAGAAGGAGGAGGAGGAGGAAGAGGAGGAGGAGAAGGAGGATGGAAAGGAGGTGAGAGTGAAGTGAAGCCACTCATCCAACTAACCATTCATCAGTTCCTGAAAGGACTCGGGGCAGCCAGCAGGAATTGGTAGACTCAGTGTTCCACGACCAACACCATAGGCCACAACAAAGGCATTGAGGTTACCATACGGCTTCTCTCCTGTGAGCAGCTCCCACATCACCACTCCGTAACTACACAGGAAACAATTCAACACTAACTAGAACTGCTCTTTTCAAGAAAAAGATCTGCCCTGCATGAGAATTGAACCCATGACACTCATTATTCTGGCTGAGGTGTAGTTCAATGCTACAGCAAATCTTTCATAAACTTTTAAACTTCAATGAATGTGGACTCCTGCTAACATAGTAACACAAATAGCTTATAGCCTTTATAATCATCTAAGTATGCACAACCATAAGAGGTTATTTCTCAAAGGATGGCTAACATCAAGGCCAGGGTAAAGGGAAGAGGTTTGACCCCACTCAGGACGGAAGAAATAACTAACACCCCTCTCTACAGTCAACAGATACCACATCATAGTCGGTCACACGTCCACCTCTATACTTATCCCTTTTTTGGTAACACGAAGGTCTACTACACCTAACACAATGTTATTATCATATTACCGAGTGTATTTATATACTTTAGCGGAGACAAAAACATACAAGGCAGTTTAACAAATACCAGCTAAACAAACTCATTATGTAATTGTGCATGTAATTAAATTCAGGAATGTTACTAAAGATAGTAGAACAAACCAATCAAAACAGATCTCTACATACCAGCACTAAATTTAGTTAGATTAGCCCTAATTCTAATACACAGGGGTTAACCCTATTGTCAATGGATTAAGTAGTGTATATATGTGTCTACTAGTGTATCTATGTACTACATATATTATGTACAGATGATATACATACCTCCAAACATCACATTTAGTGGAGAAATCATTTGAAACTATGACTTCTGGAGCCATCCAGGGGTAGGTGCCGGCACCTGTCATCTGTGTAGTGTGCTCAATTTCTCTGGCCAGACCAAAGTCAGTGATTTTTATCGTATTGTTTTTGAGAGATGTTGGTGTGATCTGATTGGCTAGTAGGACTAGTAGGGAGAGAGAGGAGGAACAGAAGGAGAGAGAGAGAGAAGAGGAGAGAAATAGGAGAGGAGAATGAAGAAGTGTATGTGCTATTATAAAGACCACCAATTGGAATGATAATAACGCCAGGCCACGTTGTGGGTGGTGGTATTCCTACAAACCGAGGGAGTAAGCGGCTCAGCTCTACTCCTGGGGAAACCAGAGTAGAGTACTGTTTCCACACACAACAATAGCCTATTTCTGGATTCCACAACCGACCAGGGTTACCAGTTTCAGCCTGTGACATCGAGCAAAACAAGACTCACTCTGACCGCAGTCCAGCCTCCGGGAATCCCACTGTTTACAGCACACCACCATTTTAGCACTATCTTGAAGCCTACGAACTATGTTTGTCACCACTCATATACATGAATACAATGCAATCGCAATTGAAAGCATTGTGTGAATGGATTGCAGAGCACTGTGTAGGACAATGGGATAAAATGGAGGAGAAAGAGGCCGCGGTCTGCTCTGGATGTCACATGTTGCAACAACATACCCACTGTAACCTAGACACAACCAAACACTCGCGTACAAACACACAAACTACACAAGTCTATCGGCAAACTCTCATTTTGTTGAACAACACACCTAGCACCTTGCCTCATACACAGGGGCCTAGGTTATGAGGCTAATCTAGCATTGAGTGAGTGAACACTGGCTGGCAATGTGCCATAGAAATGTACACTCATTCCTATGATTCCTACAACTCCCTCAATAGCCAAAGGGACCTCCTGAAACTACAATTTGCATTATGTATTGGTACATAATATATGACACAATATGCATACATAATGCTGTAATATGACTTACTGTTGCTGGATTTGAGGTCGCGATGGATGAGGGATGGTTTGACCTCCGTGTGAAGGTAGTTCATCCCACAGGCAATCTGCTGAGACCAATCAAATATCACGTCTAGTGGGAGAGCTAGTTTCTTCTTGTGGAGCACCACGGACAGAGCTCCACCTTGAGCGTACTCCATCACCAGACATACATCACGGACCAGGACCACACCAATGAGTGCACAGACGTTGATGTGAGCTAGATGGGCAAATTTCTGAGCTTCCGTGATGACATCTTGTGCAGCTTTCACCACATCGAACGTCGTGCTCTTTGCAACCTTCACCGCCACCTCCTGCTCCTTGTATATGGCTCTGTGTACCCGGCCAAACCCTCCTAAACCTATAGCTTCTTTGAGATCAATGTCTGAACAAGAAATAATGAACGGGTATTCTGTCTCTATGTTCACCTCCTCTTCACTGTCTCCGTCTTTCGGGAGGATTTTTACGCATCCTTCCGGGAAAATGCCGTAGCGACCGCGCTCGTTGCGACCCGTCCACCAACCTATGTTTCTGGAGACACGAACGTCTTTAGAGACGATCTCGACCTTCTCTCCAGCCTTGAGAGTCAACTCGTCGCCGTAGATACCGTGGAAGTCTCCTACGGCCACCGCCCACAGCTTCTTGCTCTGTCTGAAGCGACTCGATTCTTTGGCCAACCGTACGGAGCGAGTCTGTCTCCTATCGCGGTGAAACGGCTGACGTCCACCGTCGCCGCCCGGCGCGGCTTGTTCATCACCGGCGACTCCTTTTCCTTCCACTGTCGTCTCTGTCATTGCAGTGGTGTTAGGTTCGTCCACTGTCTCGATGAGTTGTGCTCGCGGCACTAGTTTCTCTGGACCGTGAGAAGACGGAACGACTGGCGTGCTGGCAGGATCGCGAGCTGCTCCTCCACCTCCGGGGATGCCGGGAAGAAGGTTGCGTGGAGCTTCAGTGGTTGTTATGGTAGGAGGAAGAATGACAGGAGTCGAAGATCTCAAAGAATCGTCTCTGGATGGATACTGCGGCTCTTCGTCCTCGACTGATACGATTGGCTGGTTTGCTGGCTCTACTCCAATCTTTTCATCTGCCATCGCTCTTGGTCGCGACAGGGTTTACGACTCCAGCAATAATATTAGCTAGCAGCGTTGATTGAAGCAAATTCCAAAATCACCTAGCTAGATACAACAATGCAATTTGTGTTTTCGTTCTTTTTTATCTCGGCTGATACTAACTGCTGCCACTATCAACCTCCTCCTAGGCACAACTACGAAAGGACACACTCCGTTTCCTTTCCAAGGTTGTGTGCGTGTGGCCTACCTGGAGATTTTCTGCAAAGAACTCCACCTTATGTATACATTCTGAATCTCCGCCCACTTTAGCCACGCCCACATAATGAGGGGGCGTGTCATTACGTCTGTTTCTAATTATGCGAAAGAAATATTAACCGGTAGGATGACGATGATGCCGATAGAAGTTTAGCCTCGTCTCTTTTTCTTGTCTCGGTCAGCTGGGGAACAAACAGGAAAAATAGTCACGAAACCAACCTCTTAGCTTTGGCCGAGGAGGCAAAAGAGCGCTATAATCTCTGAGAAGAAGCTCACAGAACGGACGGAGCCGTTTGATTTTCGACGGTTGTGATATGCGGTATCCCCTACCGGTGTCGTGAAGAGAGAGAGAGAGAATGGCCATAACGGGATTCGCTGCCGTCCTCTACTACGGCATTCTGGCCTCGGTGACGGGCGGTTACGTACCCTATCGAGTCAAGAACTGGTGGTTGGCTGTATTCCATCTCTACCTCTTCCTCTCCTTCATTGTCCTTCCTCTTGTCGTTTTTCTTGTGAGACTTTTCTGTCAACCATTCATTCACTTCCTCATATTCACACACACACTTTCTCCTGAATCTCTCTCTCTCTCTCCCCAAGGGATGTTAGTTTATCTTGGCCATTATTACACACTTTACATATTGTGATGTGCTCCTTTTGGAAATGTGGGTGTGTCTGTAATAAATCTCTAACAATAGAAATTTATAAAGTTCTGAAAATGCCCCAATACATTGTTCTCCTTGTGTACGGGCTAAATGATAGTAAATAAGAGTCAAAGCTGATTTTGTTTTTTAATACATGAGGCTACTACTGAGATCAAAAAATGATGTTCTATATATGGAGTGAAAGAATGCAATTAGTATGTGTGTTTTAATACAAATATATGACTTCATTCTCAAAAATTATAATAATTGTAATACAGGATGTTCCGAGGATATGTGATATAATTACATTATTTTTTATTATTGGTGGGTTATACCTACTATTAGTGGGTAAGTGTGTGTATAGAATGCGTGTGTGTTTGGTGGACCAGCACTTGTATATAGAGGGGTCAAAGAATACTTTGTGCATGCACGCCAACACATACCTACTGTATGTATACCCTTCATTATAATCATATAATCAAGCTTACTTACTACATACCTTAATACAGTATTATTCTACTCAAGAAGTGTACTATTACACTTAATAATAAAAAAAACTGCTGCTCCACACTGCTACACCGTGCCATGTGGAGGGAATTGGATTATAGGTGTGTGATAAGTATCGTATAGCGAGAAAGTGCTTTTGTTTGTAATTGTATATCTGCTGCTGTGCATGTGATTTGGTCTGGATTTTCCTGGGCAAGTTTTAGGCTTACGTTTTAAGTATAATTAGAATGGTTGCAAAGAGGGTTCACTGACAGCTTCTGGTTCTCCTGGGTTTACTGTGGTTCCTCTGGGTTTACCGTAGTTCCCCTGGGTTTACAGTAGTTCCCCTGAGTTGTGTGTTATTATGTCTTCCCGCTTGATCAAGCCACGTACCTTTTTAGTGAACTCTTAGTGTCACTTTCAAACCCCTCAATCACATCATTTTCTATTTTCCTTATCATGTGCCTGGCTTCCAGCCCATACTTTCTCACACTCGTTATTGAATGTGGTTGTTTAAGGTCAACAGGGTAGTTTACATTCCATTTTATGATGAGTGTATGATAGATACTTCCTCCTCTGTTTTTCACTTCCTGATGGAAGTGGAAGTGAGAGAGTATTGCTATATGCCACAGTCATTTCTACTATACAGGCCTACTATATACAGGCCACATTGGCTGTGTGGGGTCCTTGTATAGAGTGATTTATTTTTAGTTTCAGGCTGTTGTTTAATTCTAATTTCCTTGACTGTAACTGGATTCTATGCCGTTGTTTGTAAACTGTTATAACACTGAACATCATTGCATTATCTGGGGAGCTTTCTCTGTGATGTAATATAGTGGAACCTCCGAAAAACGGACACTTTGGGAACAATAGCTGCATCCTTTGTAGAGTGGTTGTCCCTATCTCGGAGGTCAAATTAATACTACACGAATCTATTAGCAAGGTGTAGTAGTAGTGTCCCATGTAGAGAGGTTGTCCATATCTCGGAGGTCAAATGATTGCATGAATCTATTAGCAAGGTGTAGTGTAGAGAGGTTGTCCATATCTCGGAAGTCAAATGATTGCATGAATCTATTAGCAAGGTGTAGAAGCAATGTCCTTTGTACAGAAGCTATATATCCCTATCACAGATGGCCCTTTATTGTAGGTTTTACTATATTATTGTACACTTGTTTAACCATTGCTGTTTCTTGCTGTAGACGGCTGTGGATCACTGGGCAGGATGGCTGGTTTACACAATCATCACTTTTGCAACTTTTCTCGTCATAAAAATTGTGAACTTTCGCCTTCACAAGGCTCTGGATATGAACCCGGAAGAGGAGGAAGAGGAGGAGGGAGAAACTAAGAGAGAGAGTGAGGAGGAGGAAGAAGAAGAAAAGATAGAGTCTGGTAAAGTTGAATCTAAAGAGGAGGAGGAGGAAGGAGAAAGAAAAGAACTTGGGCTAGATGGGAAGGAGATAGAACCAGCCATCAGCAAGGCAGAGGAGGCAGGATTAACAATACTACCAGGACAGGTATCACAAGAAATCAGGAGAGAAGGAGAAGACGAGCAGGAAGAGAGCGAGGAAGACAATTTGAAGGCTCATAGAGGTTCAGCCAGTACTCTAGGTCACAGTTCAACCTATCAGAGCAGCCAAGAGACAGGAGAGATGCAGCTCCTGACCTCCTCCACCTATGCCAAGGAAGAAGAAAGGGCTGTAGACGGCGAAGGTGGAGAATCTCTACTTGGAAGCATCGAGGCAGAGGTGGAAGTTCGTCTGTGGAAGGAGGGAAGAAAAGAAGAAGAAGAAAAAGAAAATAAATCAGAAGGGGCATTAGCAGTTTACATTGGGTCTGAGTCTGGTACTGAACCAGGACCGAAACAGTCCGAAGAGAAAAAGTGAGTTTCATAGAGAATATTCCGAGAAGTGTGTACGATGCAATGTATACCACTATAGTGTGTAAGAAAACCCTGCTTCTAGTGGAACCATATACAATAGCATTATTTCATTTCTCTCCTCATTTGACTGGTATGTTGCGTGTGTTTATCGTTCCTCAGGGAACCGACTGTCTCTCTCTCTCAACCCACTGGCTCAGGTAATACAATATATAATTATGATATGTTAATGACTGTTCAGTGAGGCATCACTACCTGCCACCTACAGTCTGTATTAATCATAAACCTCATTGTGTATGCTGGATGTTACATTATGTGGTTACCATGAAGTCAATGATTACAGCTTTGGTTTCCAAGAAATACGATCTTTACATAATAAATAACTTCCTAGCCTATATCACACACTTTCACTGAGTCACCAATGACTAGCACTCTCATTCAATATGCTGAATTACACTAACTTCCATAGACCTTGTTCACAATATGACTCTACTGAAGCCTCCACACTAGTTAGTACATATCAATGGTCTTTAGCATCAGCGCTTCCATACAGTGCTGGATTAGGATATATTACAGCATCACATTGCGTCATAGTGGAACCCCAGCATATGCTGGTGTGACACTGCTCATAATTTTCCATTGCAGCATCATTATTTTGATCTTGCTAACTCACTCACTCACTCACTCACTCACTCACTCACTCACTCACTCACTCACCAACTTGCCTCC
>JAODVQ020283190.1:0-12622 GCA_025400075.2 Phenganax stokvisi
CACCCTGCCGCCGGAAATTGAGCACAAAATCAATTCCCACGTCCCGGGCCTTGCCACGGCCGTGGTCGAGGTCGTGTGGGATCCGCCGTGGACGATCGACATGATGACCGAAGGGGCCAAACTCGAACTAGGCATGATGTAATCATGAAACTCAACTCGAGCGAAGAATACGGCTTGCGCTGCCTCTTGCAACTGGCCCGTCAGGCCCCCGGCAGCCTGACCATCCCGGAAATCAGCCAAGCCGAGGGCATCACTCATCACAACGTCGCCAAGCTCTTGCGGATGCTCCGCCAAGGCGGCTTTGTCGCAAGCGCCCGTGGCCAGCAAGGCGGCTACGCCCTCGCCAAACCTCCCCATCAAATCGCCGTGGCCGACGCGCTCGACACGCTGGGCGGTCGCCTCTTCGACGCCGACTTCTGCGACCACTTCGCCGGCAGCGCGGATTGCTGCACGCACTCGCTCACCGCGTGTTCGGTGCGCGCACTGTGGGGGCAAGTGCAGCAGGCCGTGGATCAAATTTTATCGCGCACGACCCTCGCCGACCTGCTGGAACAGGGCTACGCCCTCGCCGACGAAGAGGCCCTGCTCGATATATCGGCTTAGGGGATCGATTTTCAATGGATAGGAGGCATCCATTGAAAAATCTCGACCGTATAACTATCAATCCTAATGTCTGCTTAGGACAACCCACTGTTCGGGGCATGAGGATCACCGTAAGCGTGATTCTTAAAATGCTGGCCGGGGGCAAGTCCATGGCAGAGGTTTTAGAGGCGTACCCAGAACTCGAAGAAGAAGATGTGCTTCAATCTCTGAGATACGCAGCATGGGTCGTCTCTGATCAGTTGGAAATATCCGCATAGAGATAGTACAAGATGAAAAAAGTTTTGCTGTGCTGGATCGGCACTACGGATTTGCGTGCCTCACAAGGAGATGATGTTGGTGAGGGTCCTATTGCACAGGCGGTGGAAAAGCTCGGGTTTGACGAGGTATTTTTGATTTCAAACTACCTGTCCGATGACCGTGTAACCGCGTACGTCGAATGGGCCAAGAAAAGGAGCTCGACGCCGTACCGACTATATGAAGAAAGGCTCTCAAGTCCGACCCACTTTGGCGAGATTTATGAAGCTGCGGTGCGCATTTGCACAGCGGCTTTGGGCGAACAGCGCGATCAAGTGGAATTGACTTTTCACCTTAGTCCTGGTACGCCAGCAATGGCCGCAGTGTGGATCCTCTTAGCGAAAACGCGCTTTCCCGCTGAATTGATCGAGTCTTCAAGAGAACACGGCGTTCAGACGGCATCTGTTCCCTTCGACATTTCAGCCGAATTTTTACCCGACCTGCTGCGCAAACCCGACGCGCAACTCCGCTCGGCTAGCGCAGAGAAACCCATAGAATCGGCAAGTTTTGCCAACATACTTTACCGCAGTCCGATTATGGCGCATCTGGTTGAGCGAGCGCAGCGCGTCGCACTGCGGAACGTTCCCGTTTTGCTCGAAGGCGAATCCGGCACCGGCAAAGAGCTTTTTGCCCGTGCCATTCACGACCACAGCTCACGAAAGAACAAGCCATTTATCGCAGTGAACTGTGGTGCAATTCCGCAAACTCTCGTGGAATCCGAGCTGTTTGGGCACGAAAAAGGTGCGTTTACCGGCGCAAATGCCCCGCGCAAAGGTCATTTTGAGTCGGCCCATGGCGGTACGCTCTTTTTGGATGAAATCGGCGAGCTGCCCAAGGATATGCAGGTGAAATTGTTGCGCGTCCTCGAAAATGGCGAGATCGTCCGCCTCGGTGCATCCGAACCCATCAGTGTAGATGTACGCATTGTGGCGGCAACAAACCGGACGCTCATTGAGGAAGTGGGTGAAGGACGATTTCGCGAGGACTTGTTTTACCGGATTGCAGTGGCCTATCTCAAATTGCCGCCCCTGCGGGATCGCCCGGGGGATTTGGGGCTGTTGATTGACCATTTGATTGGACAGATTAATCGGGAAAGCGAAGAACAGCCCGGGTACCGACGTAAAAAAATTTCCCCTAACGCAAGAAATATTCTCCTAAATCACGATTGGCCGGGCAATATACGCGAATTGCAAAACACGCTTAGACGCGCAATGGTGTGGACAGACGGCGAAATTCTCGAAAAACAAGATATTGGAGAGGCACTCTTGCCCGCGCTTGAGAAACGAGACGAAGATATACTGAATCGCCCGTTAGATGGGGATTTTAGTCTGGAAGCTCTCTTTGGCGAAGTCGCTAGGCACTATATTCAGCGTGCGGAGGAAGAATCTAAAAACAGAACAGAAGCCGCAAAACGGTTGGGATTTTCTAGTCGTCAGACGTTTGATAATTGGAAGGAGAAGCACAAGGCATAGAAATTTTCAAGAAAAATCGACTTTCTGGCACGGTTGGCACGAAATGTGCTTAGCTTATGTGGGAACAGCACGTTAAGACAACCACCAACCCGAAAATAAAAGGAGATTATGAGTAAAATAGAAGCTCGACACATCAAGCGGATAGTATCCTACTTGGCATTTGGCTCGGTATTGTTGTTTGTACTCCATCAGATGTATCATCTTTACGCTGAGAACGATCTCCATCGGTCATTTCATCGAGCCAATGTAGAGCATGAGCACTTTATGATAGATATAGATAAGAAAGAAAAGTCTGAGGAGGATCATCTCAATGCTGTAAAGCAGCTTCATCAGTCTTTGCATCTATCCCGTACTGAGCATGAGCACGAAGATGATAAATTCCCATGAACCACCAGGGGTGGGGTGGGGCCTATTCACCCGATGGTACGCTGTTGGCAGTGGCCAGCAGCGTGGGTGTCTGGCTCTACGATGCCCACACCGGTGCCAAAGCCACCTCGCTCGGAGATGATACGCTCGGTGTCCGTCGGTCTGCTACCAGATCTCCATGGCCGAACTGCGGCTGCAGCCCGGTGCTGGTTGCACAGACGTCGGTGTTTTATTTTTTTAACTGATGTTACGCAGTTTTCCAGAAAATCCTCAATTTTGCCCCAATATCTTGGGTCAACAGGCTTCAATAAACCACAAGATAGCGAGCCACTGCGTAACATCAGTAATGTATTACAAATAGACCTAAATCAGGGCTGTACCACAACTTACGTTACTTTCTTGTACTTAGCCATGAGAGTAGCTAGCGGCTCACTTTAATAAACGGGCATTCGCAATGCAGCGACTGGCCCCTTTTTCAACTCCTTATAGAAAGGACAATCCTTATGAACGCCTTACTTTCCGTTTTCGTCGGGCTGGCGGTGTCGGCCCCAGTCTTCGCTGGGTTGACCGGCGGTATTTTGGGTGATGTTGATGACAACGGGCGCGTAGATATGATGGATGGGGTGTGGGTGACGATATATAGCAAAGCTCCGTCCTTTGCCATTCCCGACCAAGTCGACATTTCCTTGGGCGATATCAACGCCGATGATCGAATCGATTCGACCGATGTGCGGTTGATTGCAACGTATATCTCCAATCCCTCCGACCCGGCGTTACCGTCGGGGATTGGACAGCCGTTCGGCGAAGCTTGTTCTGTGGGATTGGAGTTGAGTCCAGGGCAGAGCTGCATCGTCGATACTATCGATATTCCCAATACTGTCCATATCAGCAGCAATCGCTTCAAGGTGAAGGCCGATGGGAGGGGGTATTACAATCGCTTTGAGAAACGTCCGGGCGTTTCGAGAATAAACGATATCAGTTCATCCAGCCGTATAGATACCGACGGGTTTCAAGCCAGCCCAATTAAAGGTACCTCAAAGTGGCGAATTGACGCGCTGCCCTAATCACCTTGTAGAGGCGGTCTGGAAACGCATCTAGTTTTTTGAGGACAGCCGGAACGTTCAGATCGCCTCTACAGGGACAGCACAAGGCACTCACACGTAGCCAGACGTTTTTTTAAATTCTTTTACCTACTGCAAGAAAACTATGGCCATTACATCTGTCACTATTGAAAACTTCAAGAGCATCGGCAATGCCGTGACCATTCCCATTCGCCCTATCACCTTGCTCTTTGGCAAAAACAGTTCGGGTAAGTCAACAGTATTGCAAGCAATAAGATATGGATTCGAGATATTCTCTCGAATGTTGAGGAATGAACCATTAGATAGAGTTGATATAATAAGAGGTCTAACTGACTATACTATTCGAGGAGATTTTTCTTCTCTTGTACATGGCTCTGACTCCAACCAGAAAATACTCATTCGCATCGAATTTTCTCTTCCTGAGGGGTTTATAAACGGAGAAAAGAGGAATTCTGGATGGATAGAAGTGACAGTAGGTTGTAATACCAATATAGAGGCATCAGGTGTAGTGGGCTTGAATGGCGAAGAATTAATGTGTTTCGAGCCAAAGGGAATAACAACGAAAGAGAAAGGTCAATGGGTGAGACTCTCAAAATATTCTTCATTATATTGGAATACCAATCATCCAAGCTCAGATATAAAGGACGACGAGAAGATGGGTAATATTATTTCTTTTTTTTCTTATATTCATGATATTAGTTATTATTCTATATATCTAGGGCCTATTAGAAGTACACCTAGACCACCCAAACCCAAGTCGTCCAGATATTTAAAATTAGAGAATTTTATGCTGGAAAAATTCGACGACTGTATGCGGATTATTTTTCAAGAAATTAGAAGTATGCCATCCAATATTAGAGATGGATTCAATATTCTAATTAGATTTCTATCTAATATATTCAAAGAGGCTTCAGAAAAAAAAGAAAATTACAACAGAAATTTAATACCAAACATACTACATCTTATAGAAGAAAAGGAAAATTTAGATAGGGAGCAATTCGCGATGTTATCGACTTCTGGATATTTATATTATTATGCATTTTTAACAGGTGACTATGGAAGGAAATTGCTGGAAGAAGTAAATAAATATATGAAGGATATTTTTGAACTTGAATATACCATGACCAAATCAAACACTGACAATATACGGCTTCGTGATGAAAATAAGGATATAGAAGTTGATCTCCAAGATGTTGGTACTGGAATTGGCCAAGTCATACCTGTTATCATAGGTGCACTATTCCAACTTGATAAAAAATCTCTATTATTTTCAGTAGAACAGCCAGAACTGCACATTCATCCAGCACTACAAGTGGGTTTGGGTGACTTGTTTATCGATGGCATACATCGGGGCGAAGGTCGTAGAATGCTTATTGAAACACATTCTGAGCATTTGTTGCTGCGATTGTTGCGGCGTGTGCGTGAAACAACAGAAGGAAAACAGGCAGACTACACATTGACGCCAGACGATTTATCTGTGGTCTATGTTCGACCAACACCAGAAGGAACCAAGTTCACCCCAATCAGTGTAACGGATGATGGTGACTTCTATGCACCTTGGCCGGAAGGCTTCTTCGACGAGCGAGTGAAGGAGCTTTTCTAGCGATGATTTGTGAATACGCTTTGGAACCCGAACTTGTCGCAACATGGCACACAGAGTCGCTCTTCAAAGACTTTATCAAATGCTTTGGTTTCAATCCAGATGGCCATGCGACAGGTCGCGTGGTGGTTACATATCCCAAAAACTGGAAAAAACGGGTTTGGGAGGCGTTTTCAGGCTCTGGACAACCTGCTAGCTCCTTTAGTAATCAAAGACGGATCGAAATTTTGCTACAGAAGTTGGAGGACCCTCCTGTTCGCCGCCGCCCTTGTAGCAAGTGGAACGATCAAGACTCTTGGCTTGAAAATGCCGAACAGGAGAATGCGCACCGTCCATTTCATGCGATCTTGGCCCTAGACAACCCACGCAACAATGCCCAAGTCATGCGTGGAAAAGATATACTACTTGGGATGGATCTGCTAAGTGATATGGAGCCGCCTCCACTTTGGAGTGTGACCCGTGAAGAACCGGTACTTAGGACTGGGGCTTCGATGGCAACACACCTCAAACCTATGCTGCGCTGTGCAACGCGAATCCTTTTCGTTGATCCACATTTTCGTCCGTTAGAACCGAGATTCCGAAATCCTTTAAAACAGTTTCTAGAAATTATTTGTGACGGTAGCCGTGATGTAACACTCGAATACCACACCATGCACAACGATAAAAAACCGGCTTGGAACGCTTTTTTGGACGAATGCCAAAAATATCTCCCGAGTCTCATTCCTCATGGTTTCACGCTCACAGTTCGCCGTTGGGAGGAACGGAATATTGGAGAGGAACTTCATGATCGCTATATCCTCACCGACATCGGCGGCGTAAAGATTCCTAGAGGACTCGACGAAAACGATCGATATGGCCTCGACGAAAGCGAACGAGGCACAATTGATATCTCCCGCTTAAGCTACGAAGCTTGGCAGCAACGGTTAGAGCATTACGGCTATTACTACAATCCTGACCCTTCAAAATCAAAAGAACCTGCATTTGACCCGGAGGGACAACCAATAGTTATCGAAGGTCGCCGAAATAATTAGGTAAGGGACGAGAGACGGACACACCCATTAAGACTTGTCCCGCACAACAGGCTGCAAGAGCTCACCCCCTCACCCCCGAAACGCATCCATCTCCCCCTCGGCCCGATGCCGATAGAGCGGCTTGACCGCCTCCGGCAGGGCCTCGTACGCCTCCCTCGGCACAATCGCATTGTTGCGCCCGCCAAATTCCACGCTCAACCACCACGGACAATAGCGCGTGATGATCGCCACCCTCGGCTCCGGGCTAGGGTTTGCCGCGGTCGAATGCCATATCCGACTGTCCATCACCAGCGCACTGCCCTCCGGGCCGACGACCTGGATCTCCCCGCGAATCGGCTTGAACTGATCGATCCGCTCTTCTAGCCCTTCGGGCGTCTGGTGCATTCGCGGGTTGAGCGGGTCGCGGTGACTGCGCGGCACCACCCACGTCCCGCCCGTCTCCGGACCAAACGGCGACAGCATCCACAGCACCGATAGCTGCATGGTCACATTCGGGAAAGGCTGCGCCACCCGGCCGGCGAGATCCCTGTCGGTCAAGTCGTGCGGCCAATCCGAGTGAAAGCCGCGCCAGTCCAAGTCCTCGCGATTGGGCACTTGCGTCTTAAACTCAGTCTGCGCAATCCGCACGTGCCCGCCAAAAACCGCCTGTGCCACCCCCAACAAACGTTCGTCGCCCAGGTACGGAGCAAACTCCGGCAAATACGCGATCAGGCAAACGCCCGGCTCGCCGTTGGGGCCGGTCTGCCGCCCGATGTGCCCGCCCATGGCCTCGTAGTCTTGCTGCGCCTTTGCGTGCGCTTCTTGCACGTGCGCCCGCACTCGGTCTATGGCGTCCTCTGGAATAATCCGCTCCAACACGCACCAACCCTCGCGGCGCAATTGATCCACTTTCTCCTTTATCTCAGCGTCCATAAACCCTCTCATTCTCGGTTGCCCAAGCAATTGCGTACTGCTATACTAGACCCATTCGCGGAGGAACGTCAAGATGAACGAAGACGAAAAGTATTTTTTCGATCTCAACGGCTACATCGTCGTGCCCAACGTCTTGTCAGCCGAGGACATCGCGCTGGCCAACGAGGCCATTGACCGCCGTGCCGATCAGATCCACGAGCGCACCGGCGAGTTGTCGCTGTCGGCTGGCTCCAAGGCGCTCGAAGGCGTCACTGGACGCGGCGACCTCGGCGGCGCACTCTCGTGGTCCGACCCGCATGGCCGCCCTTTCCGCGACATGCTGGTCAATCCCAAGATCGTGCCCTACCTGCACGAAATTCTGGGCACCGGCTTCCGCCTCGACCACAATCTCGGCATCATCACCATGCGCAAAGGGGCCGAGGGCCACCTCCTGCACGGATCGTCTGGCCCCGGCTTTGACCGCCACCAGTACTACATCTTCAAGGACGGCAAAATGCACAACGGCCTGACTGTCGCCGCCTACCAACTAACAGACGTCCGCGAGGGCGACGGGGGCTTGTGCTTGATCCCTGGCAGCCACAAGGGCAACTATCCCTGCCCGATGGCGCTCCGCCGCGGCGAGGCGTATCGCGAATTCATCAAGCAGATCACCTGCAACGCCGGCGACTGCGTCATATTCACCGAGGCCACCACCCACGGCACCCTGCCTTGGACCGCCGACCACGACCGCCGCACTGCCCTCTTCCGCTTCTCACCGGGCAACCTCGCCTACGTGGCCCACAACTGGCCCGAAGACATGCTCGCCCTGATGACCGACGAGCAGCGCAAGGTTCTAGAGCCGCCCTATCACGCACGGCTAGATCGTCCCGTATTGAACATATAGCCGCGTCCTATTTGACGAAACAATCGCGCCGCTTTCAATTTCCTAAACCCATAGCTAGGAAGCCTTCATGTCTAAACGCAAAATCGTCGTCACCGGTGCCGCCGGATACGTCGCCGGTCGCATGTTACCGGCATTACAGGAACGCTACGAAACCGTTCTGCTGGATGTGAAAACAACCAACCGCCAAGGCGAAGAAGTCGCAGGAATCCACATCGCCGATCTAGTGGCGAAAAACCGCGATGTCTACCGAGACCACTTCAGAGGTGCCGACGCCGTAGTCCACTGCGGCTTTGTCCGAACCGGGCAAGGCGAACAGCGCTTCTGGAACGAGGCCGACAATGTTGCCATGGCCCACAATGTGTACCGAGTCTGCCAAGACGAGGGCGTGCGGCGAGCCGTGATCGTCAGCTCCAACCACGCAGCCGACTACTACGAAAACTTGATCTGGTCGGGACGCATGGACTTCGTCACGCCCGATATGCTGCCGCTGTCGGACAATTTCTACGGCTGGGCCAAGGCATCGTATGAACTGCTGGGCTTCATGTTCGCCTGCGGCAAGGAGGGGCCTGCCCTAGAAAATGTGCAACTGCGCATCGGCGGCCCCCGCGAGACCGATATCGACGGTTGCGGCAACGATCTACAGAAAATGCACCGTGGCCTAGGAGCCTATCTCAGCGTGCGCGACCAAGTTCAACTGGTAATCAAAAGCATTGAAGCCGAGGACATCCGCGACGCTAACGGCATACCCTTCCAGATTTTCTACGGCATCAGTGGCAACGCGCACAATTTCTGGAGCTTGGCCAATGCCCGGCGCGCAATCGGCTACGCACCCCAAGACGACAGTCAAGTGCGCTTTGCCGACAAAATCGCGGCGATTACGCAGGCGGCGCAGGATGGATAACATGAGTGAATTCGACAGCGAAACCCGCGTTGATGCAGAAGAGCTGCTGGAACTAGTCGTCACTATTTTCGAGCGGTGCGGTATGTCGCAAGCAGACGCCTCCCTACTGGCCGATTCGCTCGTGGACGCAGACCTATGCGGCACCCACTCGCACGGCGTCTTGCGGGTACCCGAGTACGCAGAGAAGCTGACAACCGAAGGCGTGAACCCGACCGCCAAGCCCGAAGTCGTCCGCGAAGGCCCTTCGTTTGTCATCGTAGATGGACGCAATTCAATGGGACAAATCGGCACTGCCTTGGCCATGCGGAAGGTGATCGACAAAGCAGCGCAGACCGGCATCGCCGCTGGAGCCATTCGCGGCAGCAATCACTGCGGTGCCATGGCGTATTTCGCCCGCATGGCGCTGCCGCACGACATGATCGGAATCGCAACCACCAATGCGCTCCCGACGATGGCACCCTGGGGAGGTGCCGAGCGGCTCTTGGGCATTAATCCAATTGCGATATCCGTACCGGCAGGAGAGATGTCTCCCATCGTGTACGACGCAGCGTTTAGCGGATCTTCCCACGGAAAAATTCGGATCTACGCACAGAAAGGGATGCGCATACCCGAGGGGTGGGTACTAGACCAGGAAGGTCAGCCCACGACCGATCCCAAGGTGGCGATCGACGGCCTGCTAGCCCCCATCGGAGGGTTCAAAGGGGCTGGGCTGGCAATGATCATGGGCATCCTTTCGTCCATGCTTTCCGGTGCCAGCTACGGGACCGAACTGGGAAGCATTGAAGACGGGCCGACCCCCGGCGAAGACGGCCACTTCGTCGCCGCTATCCACATCGCCTCCTTCGAGGAAGTTGAACGCTTCAAGTCGAGAGTAGATGCCGCTATCCAGCAGATCCACGACTGCCAACTCGCTCCCGGTTTCGACCAAGTGTACGCCCCAGGCGAACTAGAAGCGATTCGCCGCGCCGAGTATAGTGCGCAGGGAATCCCGCTCAACCGCGTAACGCTGGCGGACCTGCGCAAGACTTCGGAGCAACTCAGTATCGACGGGAACGCTTACACATGGCTCTAGAGAATATCCACGAACTCGCCCCAGGCGTCTTCAGCGTTGACAGCCGCTTCGTCGATGGCAAGAACGGCATTGTGATCGGCAATCGGACGGCGCTGGCAATTGACGGGAGCAACTACCAAGACGAAGGAGCCGCCATGGCCTCCTTCATCCGCCAAAGCGGCTTCAAGCCGGATCGACTAGCGCTCACCCACGGCCACGGCGACCATATCCTCGGCGCAGAGCCGCTGGCGCAAGGAGAGGTTTTCGCCCATGCTCTCACGCCTGCGGAAATTGAGAAACAGGTCCCGGGATGGGCGGCGCGCTGGGAGGTGGAAGAGGCAGAGGCGCGAGCTAGGGTGATCCAGCCGACCATTACCTACCAAGACGAGCTGCGAATGGATCTGGGCGGCCTACACGCTTGGATGTTTCCGATACCGGGACACAGCCCAGATGGCGTGAGCATTTACATAGAGGAACACCGCCTGCTATTCGCCGGCGATTCCGTGGTGACCGGTATCGTGGCCGCAATCGGCGCGGGTAATAGCGAAGTGCTGGAACGCTCCCTCTACAAACTCGCGACGCTCGAAATCGACATCTTGGTTCCGGGGCACGGCGAGATCCTTTTTGGCGCGGACCGAGTGCAGGACTGGGTTCGCTGGGAAGCCAACTATCTCGCGAGTGTGCGCGAGGCCGTCCGCGAAGCACTCGGCGCGGGCATTCCCGCAGAAGACGTGGCGGCACAGATCGGATTCGACGAGTTCATCGGCGACCGGCTGCCCAAAGACCGCAACGGAATGCCGAAACGGCACATGAATACGGTCGCTAAGATCGTGGAAGAGGAAATGGAACGGAGAGATAACACGTCGCACAGGAGTTCGCTGAGATGAGTGATATAGCCGTCCTACATGATTTGCGAGATAATCCGCAGATGGACGCAGATAGACGCAGAATAGTAGAGCAAGACGATCCGCATATCGAATCATTCAAGTCATTCAGGGTTGCTATATGATCCGCATGGCCGTCGTGGGCGTTGGGTGGGCGGGGAGCCACCACGTGGAGGGCGCACGCGAGCTAGGTCGCAAGGTTGCGGTGACCTGTCTGGTGGATCGAGACCCAGACCATTTGCAGGCCAAGGCAGAGGAATTCGGAATCGAAAAGACTTATACCGATTTCGACGATGCGCTAGCAGATCCCGACATCGATGCAGTTTCCCTCTGCACGCCTCATCCCAATCACGGCCCAGAGGCGATCGCCGCCGCCAACGCCGGCAAGCACGTGCTAGTGGAAAAGCCGATGGTGCTGACGGTGGAGGAAGCAACCCGCATGATCGACGCGGCCGATCGCGCTGGCGTGCGCCTCTACGTCGCAGAGAGCATGTCCTATCACCCCATGGCGCGTTTCCTGCGCGAAGTAGTGGCAACAGGACGCTACATCGGCGAAGTGGTGTCGGCATCGGTGTCGTCGGGATTTCGGGCGCGGCCCACTTACGCCTATCCGGGGCGGCGCGAGTGGCTTTCCAATCCACAGCTAGGTGGCACCGGCACCTGGATGCTGCACGGCATTCACACCATGGCAATGCTCCGCTACGTTTTTGGCGAGGTCGCTTCGGTGTACATGCAAGAGCACCACGCCCGCAGCTTCCAGCGACGCGATGTCGAGGGCACCATGACCGGACTTTTGACGATGGCCGCGGGATTCCAGACAACCGTGCTGCAAAGCTGCGAGGTGAAGTTTCCCAACCCGCCGGGCGGCTATGCGATCTTCGGGGACAAAGGGCTACTCCAAGCGACGCAGGAGTCGTGTATAGCATGGAGCGAGGACAACGGCGATCAGCGAGAGGAGCTTACCTATCCGAGCAGCAATCTCTCGGCCTTTGCACAGGAGATCGAGGATTTCGCAGACTACGTGCTAGAAGGCACCGAAGGCCCGACGTCGGGGCGCAGCGAACGGAGAAGCTTAGCCATCGTGCAAGCGGGATACGAGTCGGCCAAAAGCGGCGAGGTCGTCAACCTGCGGGAGCGATTCGGAGAGTTGTAACGTGGAGAAACAGTAGTATATGAGTACCCCTGTAGCCAGATGTCGCCAGCGCTCCCAACTACCACCAACCAAGTATCTTCCACCAGATCAGTCCAATCCCCAACCAAATCGCCAAATGATACAGCGACACCATAAAACCACTAGCGAACCACCTTCGCGGCGATACGTAATCCAGACCAAAGTAGATAATCACCGGCCCCGTCGAGTAATTAGTCGTACACCCACAGAGATTAGAAAAGTATGCGAATATAGCGACCGTGAGCATCGCCGGTGCTCCCGCGCCTAGCGCCACCGCTAAAAACACCGTACCCATAGCGGCAATGTGCGCCGATAGCATCGAAAAACTGTACATCGAATAGAAGTAAATCAGCGCCATAATCAAGACAACCG